>SSNS01000031.1:109642-183925 GCA_006937985.1 Aphyosemion australe | reverse complement strand
GAAATCTCCTCCATGTTCTGGAGATTGTGCTGGGAGACACATTAAACCTTCTTGCTGCAGCACGTGTGGATGTGCCATCCTGGAGAAGTTGGACAACCTGTGCAACTTCTGTAGGGTTAAGGAATCGCCTCATGCTGCCAGTAGAGATAATTACTCAAGCCAAAACTAGCACGAGTGGAAAACCAGCCAAAAAAGATCAAGAGGGAGAAACTTGAAATGACCTCCACATGTTAAACCAGTCCTGTTTTGAGGGTTTTGTAATTGTTGCCACTTTAGTGCACCTGTCATTAAGTCCATGAACACCAATACAGCTGAAAGTGATGAACAATGCCCTCAGCTGCTTCATCAACCAGAAAATTATCAGACAGGTTTCATTGATTTCATGCCAGGCCCAATAAAAAAAGTGTTCCTTTAATTTTTGTCAGCAGTGTATTTCTCCTGTTTTGAATTGAAATACAATTTAAAAGCATTTTTTTTTACAACTTAAAAGATTAGAAATTACAATAATAATGTCAATGACTGTTGTTTGATTCTCTGTCTCATTATTTTTAATTTTAAAAAATTGCTTTCAGGGCAAATTTTCTTGAACGATTAAAATGCGATTAATCAAGATTAATTAATTACAAAGCCTCTAATTAAATAGATTAATTGATTTAATCGAGTCCCACCCCTAGTTTATTTAAAATTTAATTGTAAATGCTCCAAAAACAAGGCATGAGAATCAGATAAACCTGGGCTTTTGAAGGTGAAATTTCTAGGATTAGAGTTTATTGGAGCTCTTTTCTCCAGCGTACCTGATTTCATTTACAACAACGTACTCAGCTGTAAACCCGGGTCAAGCAGAACCGTTAAATTATTCAGTGTTTATTTGAACCTACAACACAGCAACATGCCCTCTCTGCTGCCAAAATACTTTTTCTGTGATTGTTTCTGGGGCTTTTCCTGCTGCGTACCATCTGCCAAACAGATCAGCTGATCTGGTTGGTTTTCTTGTTTTATTTCCCTCAAACTTGTTGACTCTTAAACTTTAAGCATCGTTTCTCTTTTTCACACCCTCAGTGTTTCTGTTTGTTCCATCTGCAATTTCTGAGCTTTTCTTTGTCCTGATGTTTTTGTTTTTGTTTGAGTGAGGAGGAACTAAATCCTGCCACCTCCTCATGGCTCCACGAGGTCAGCTCTGGCGGTGCGGCACTTCCTGTGGGTTTGGCGGTGGGACGCAGCGTCACCATCCAGTACGGTGGCAGATGTCTCTCGGCGCGTGATTACTCACTGTCAAGTAGGCGGTAAAAACAGGTGACACATTTATTTGTGGGGCGTGTGCGAACAAGGCTTTGGCGATTAGTCATCATTTGTGCAAATGTTCCCCGTCTTCACTTTCACTTCCCAAAAGAACCCGTTTTGGTGCTAAATCAGTCTCCACACGTTCAGTTCCTCCTCCTCCTCTCAACTCCACTGCAGATGCACTTCCATAAAATATGGAGCTACCTGTCGTTAAATGGATGATACCGATCATGTCTGGCCTTAATGCAGGAGAATAACTCTGGAGTACATTAACTTCCCTCTGTTAATGGTGTACTCGTGTATCGCTTAATGTGCTCTCCACTAAGCTGTTCGCTCCTGCAGAGGACAAACGCCACCGCCTTTCAGACCTCATTTAAACTCTAATCTTTGTGGTTTTCATGTGTTTTATATTAAATATACACAAAAGTCGTATTATTTATAATCTGAGCTGCAGTGTGTACGACATGAACTGTCTATGTGAAAAAACTCGATCACCTTTATAAAGTTTAATTGCATGATTATGATTCATATTTTTGGACATTTTATGCTTTTATTCTAATTTAACCAGTAGATAAAATTTTTATATCAGACGTCTGCAACCTTTTCTAGAAATGATCTCTTCTAATAAATCACATTTGTAGAGAGACGATGAAAAGTTTAACCCTTCAGAAAAACGTTTGATATGTGATTATTGCTTTAATATTTACAGAATAAACAAATAACAGATAAAACCATATATTTCTATATAAATGTTAGGATTTAGTATTTTGCTATAATACCTTGTTTTGTGGTTCGATCAGATCCTGCAAAACTTGCACAGTATTCAGCTCAAAATTAGAAAAACAAAGTTAGTTTGTGGATTAGGAGTGAAATTTGCATAAATAACCCTAAGACCACACTAATAAGCCTTTCAGCTCATTTAAACTCAAATCTTTGTGGTTTTCATGTGTTTTATATTAAATATACACAAAAGTCGTATTATTTATAATCTGAGCTGCAGTGTGTACGACATGAACTGTCTATGTGAAAAAACTCGATCACCTTTATAAAGTTTAATTGCATGATTATGATTCATATTTTTGGACATTTTATGCTTTTATTCTAATTTAACCGGTAGATAAAATTTTTATATCAGACGTCTGCAACCTTTTCTAGAAATGATCTCTTCTAATAAATCACATTTGTAGAGAGACGATGAAAAGTTTAACCCTTCAGAAAAACGTTTGTTATATGGTTATTGCTTTAATATTTACAGCATAAACAAATAACAGAGAAAACCATATATTTCTATATAAATGTTAGAATTTAGTATTTTGCTATAATACCTTGTTTTGTGGTTCGATCAGATCCTGCAAAACTTGCACAGTATTCAGCTCAAAATCAGAAAAACAAAGTTAGTTTGTGGATTAGGAGTGAAATTTGCATAAATAACCCTAAGACCACACTAATAAGCCTTTCAGCTCATTTAAACACATTTTCGTTAAAAAATTTGAGCTGTTTTAGTTCAGATGCACCAAAAACAGAAATCAGCTGACTGTCAGATGTTCCTCGTGATCAGCTTAATCTGTGATTTAAGAAGTTTAATGTCATTTTATTCAAACGTTCATTTTAAAATCTACTCCAGTCCCAGCGGTCGGTCTAGAGTTATTTAAACTAAGTTAGCATATCAACACTGAGTTTATCACAAAATAAAATGCTGAAAAAGCTTTTAGCACTCTCTCACTTCTGACATGTGCTGTGGCATGATAGTTAAATATAAATATATTACATAAAATAAAACATATCCCAACAGGTAGGCTAGAGAAGTCCCAGTAAAGTTATAGATTAAAAATGAGATTAAAGCGATTAAAAAATATATCGCACTAAATGTGGCTGTGATTAATTAATCTCAATGAATGCGATCATTTGACACCTCTATTATAAAATAATATTTGCAAAGATAAGAGTTGAGACATCTGAAATACGCTTGTAGCATTAGCTCGTCTAAGATCATCAAAGATCTACAGCTGCTAACAGATAACTTCCCCACATCACCCAACATCATCAAACCACAGTGATTCTCAGCATGGGAGGTAACGCTGTTGTTTTAATGTTTGAAGAGTCGTTTTAGAGCGGTCCTGCGTTACCTTCCCGTTCTGAATTACCCCAAATGCGTCAGTCGGAGTTCTTGACTTCAAAGCACAACTTATACGTTCTTCTCTTTCAAAAACATGCAGCGGTCTTCTAGATTTTTTTTTTTTCCTTCCTAATAAACCAGCAGCTCCAGCATTAGACCAGATTTATCAGGGTTCTCTGGGAAGACCCCATGACCACATCTAATCTGACTTGTTGGAGGTTTTTCTAAATGAATATTTCAGAGCTAAGAAGCCGGATTAAAGACCTTTTAAAACATTCTCCCCTCTCTGTGAACATCTGACGGCCTTTAACCTCTTAGAGGAGACATTTGGGATTCACTATGATTGTGTGCAAAGCGTCCGATCGCATTTTAAGTGTGTGTGTGTGTGTGTGAATCCAGACGAGCGCTGCTCACCAGCTGTGTCTGATGCAGCTGCAGCACTGAAGCAAAGACGCTATCAGCTCCACATTAACCTCCCTCTGTGCTGCCAATGTCTGTTGACCCAGACGTATTATAAACCTACAGGTAGGTGTGTTTTCAAGAAGTGTGTGCACCACAAAACGATGCACACCAGAGAGCCACACTCACTGGTTGCACAGCTATCGACTGACACACACACACACCCCTCAGTGGTCTGACTGGAGGTGGCTCTGCTACACATTCAGCTCTATTGTAGTTAATGAAAATAGAAAATTCCCACCAACCTTCTCCTGATTCCTCCCTCCAGATCTGCAGCTCATGTGATGATTTTTATTCATCACGCTGCCTCCTCCGCTGCTGGCAGATGCCTTATTGTACCTCCTGGGACCCGCACACCCTGACACTAATATTATATGCATTTACACAGCTGCCGTGGTGCCGTCCGCCCTCCACTGTGTTCTGCACTGAGGTTAAGGTGTGTGGCTCAAGGGTGATGATGTGTCACGCTGGCAGGTACAGCATGGTCCTACAGAGAATTCCATTATGTATCCAGCCCCCAGCTGGTAAATATAAGTGTAAGGCTACGGAATGTGCAGGAGCAGGTGGCGCACAGAGAATACAAAAGGTTCAGGTGGTGGGCTTTGAGGCGAGTTTGTGTGGGGGGTGCATATGCTATAAATGTAAATAAAACTGAAGGAAAAATGTTGGGGGGGAAATTTGAAGAAAATTAGGCCTAAAACTTTTGTAATTTGTCCATATTTTTATTTATTTTATATTTATATACTTACTAAAAAACTGAACCCATCATGTAAAAAGTAACATTTACATGTGACATAGCGGAAAAAAACATAATAACCAAATCTGTTTCCCATGGGAATTTGGTAATTCAAGGTCAAGGTCAGGTGTATTTCTATTTGTCTAGGACTGCCAAAAACGTGCAGTGTGGCCCGGACTTGATTTGTAACGATATCTTCAGACTCTTAATGTTTCCTAACCAGCTTAGAGTCACGCATCTTTATTATTTTTTCTCTTGCAAACCTTACTCTTAGTTTTTGTAAAAGAAGCAGCGCCAAAGAATAAAGAATCAAACACTATGTTAAAGTGGCTATCTGGAGTTTTCCCCTTTCAGGAATTATGTATGATTTTTCAAAAATCCGTAAACGTTATTGTTTTATCATGTAGTGTGATATAATGTAAGCAATACGTTTTTTGTTTTTTTTGCTAAGCCCGCCCCCTGCCCCATAGAGCTCCATGCAGTATGAACTGAGTGCCAGTCAGGACTATCCAATAGCGTTAGACTACCACTTACATGCTCCAGAGTTAAGGAAGTACCTCGGCTGATGCAGCGTTGATGAACTTTTCATGGACAAGTAAGTCTTTAAAATATAAATATATGAAAACACAACCTGACATGAGAATAATAATTGTAAAACAACGTGTTTTAGCTCTGTTTTTCGGCTACAGAAGCACATTCATAAACATGAAACGAGCAGTCGCCATCTTAAATAAACGAATCGACCGACTCTTGGTGTGATATGCTTGTCAGCCACTAGATGGTGCCATCAGATAAAATAAATACTCCGGACAGCTGCGTTAAAGGGATACTTTGCAGTTTTGGCTTGCTTTTAGCACCCCCTAGTGTCCATTAGTGAAACCAAAAGTGAAACCTATCTCCTCGCTGTGCGTTGGTCTTTTTAACACCTTAATCTAACAGCTGAAACGTCTCCTCAGCCTTCATTAGTGTCTACAGGAGCGGTTGATCACTAAATCAAACACATCAGCTGTGTTCATGATCTAAAACATGCAATAAACATGCTGGAAGCAGACTGCAGAGCCAGGTATGTCAAGCTGAATTTTTTTAAGTCCCAACAGACCGGACCGGCAACTGTGAAGTTGCAAGTGGAATATTCTGGCCACAGGGGGCGACAGGGGCTGGGTGGCCTTTCATTAACCCTGTAAAGGTCATTTTAGCACATACTGGCTCAAGAACATGATTTAAATATATGAAAAAGTTGCATAGTGTGGCTTTAAAGTAGTAACTAATATCTCCTTTTGTTTTTTTAGGAATCAGAACAGAAATTTCTCAAATGTATGTGGTTACCGATGTAAAATCTGTGTGAAGGAATAAAAGTAAATGTGTACGTAGAGATATCCCACATTTGTCTTGGCACAAATTGTGAGAAACCAGACGTGGGTCAAGTTTAGGTCATCCTGTCGCTGCTTTTTCTGCCTAATGTACCCAATGGGGAGAAAAATGTATCAAAAAAATCCAATTTACACCATTAATTGTGTTTCTGATGAACAGACTTGCTGTAAAGTCCAGCTACGATCATTATGTTCTAATTAATCTGCTCCATGATTCTTGCTGTTTTCCCACTCTTCCTGCATGAACACTCGCCTGCTTCCACGCTACGTCTACTGTCTTAAACGCACCAAAGGAACTAATTGTTTGTCGAATTGATTTGTTATTTAATTAGCAGACAAGCAAATTAGTTTAAACTCGAAACTTGAGAGCCACTCGGGGGGAATTAAAGCAATTTCAAAAGTTTTCAGTGGAGAAGAAAATTAAATTTCCTTCCATGGTGATTGGTTCTGAGGCTGAGAGGAGCGTTTTTATTACGCTCAGATTCATATCTGCAGAGCACACATGTATAAACACACATGTCCCAGAAACACAGGAAGAGCTTTGCTGCTTTTAAATTATCTCTTCAACTAACTAAATTGAGGAGAGAAAAGATATTTTCACGAATGTTGCTCGGAGTGCATCTGATCGCTAAAGGCTGTTTCTTTAAGTTGTCACTGAGAGAAAGAGGATAATGATGCCATCAGTAGAAATGGTGCCTTCAGGGGGGAAAGGAGTTGGATTAAATGGAAATTGAGGAAAACACAATAAAATCTAAGACATTCTTATTGTTGCTAAAGTGCTTGCAACTGTATTGTAATTAACATTTAAGAGATATTTTGTAGGGATTTTCTAGAAAACATATTTTTCACCCTTCTCTCACAGCCGTACAGTAATTATCACATTTATTTGTAAGTGATTAGCTTTAGTATTGTTTTGGTTACAGTTTGAGTATTTTTATCCTTTCATGTACGCTAGTTTTTACGTCATGTCTTGAGTTATAGCTCAAAATCTAGATGTTTTGTCTTCAAATGTAGCCGCTGGTCTTATTGCTGTTCTGCTGTTTGCAGATGGATATGCACTGATATTAAAACTTAGGCTGATTTCGATATCCGGTATTGAACAGGACAAATTATTAGGGGTGTAACAAAATCCAAACCTCATGATTCAATATTTATTGCGATATTTTGGGGAGGCTCACGATAATAAGACTCACAACATAAAATACTTTGACTGGCATCCTCCGTGCTGCGTTCACCGCTGTAGCCTCCATATTCCATGTTTGTTTTTCTTTGCTGTGTGGGCTGCACGCACTCCCATTGGCGAACTGGCCGATGACGCGGAAGCAAAGGATCATGGTCAGCGAAACTCATCGCTATCGCTTTGATAACCTGACACACGGGGGGCGACATGAGATAGCGGCTAGCAGTAGTGGTTAGCGGCAAAAGCCAGCGACGCCTCTGTTCCAGGGTGAATAGCGAGTCTTCCGTTGTTTTGATTGGCTGTCAGATTGGAGGGAATTTTGGGTTATTAAAGCGGTTCAGAGTTGAAAAAGCGGTAGATATAAAGTCTCACAAGGTTTTGCTAGAGTTAAGTGAAGTTTTACTTCTGACTTTACTATGTATATTAACTTTTCCTCCATGTTTGGCCGGAAATGTACTGAGAAGCATCCTGTCCACTCATTGGTCAGTCAATGAAACCTCCGCTGATTGGTCCTTGTTCGAGCGACAGCGATGAAAAGTTGAAATTTTTCAACTTTCTGGGATCGCGTCGCTGGCTCGCCTGTGCACGACACATGCACGAGTGCATAATTTCACATGCACTTTTTTCGCATGTCGCTTAGCAGGAGGGAGACCCGCGATTATCTCTTTGTCGTGCTTGTCTCATTGAAAATGGAGGAGTGGAGATATTATTCTTTACATTTTCAGTACCTTCCAGAATGAGCCGTTTCAGGGCTCTGTCACTTTAAAAAAACAAGCTGGAGCTGGCCACACCCACCCAACCCCCACTAAGGCTACTATAAGCTGAGAAGCTCCAATTTCTGGGAGGGGCTCAGACTAGAGCTGCTGCTCCTCCATTTTCCCATTTGTGACATCACAAACGGGAACTCTTTTAAACGGCTCATTTTAGGCGTCTACAAATGTATTTGCTTTCATTTAGCTGCTGCACTATTCACAAGCTACATTAGTACATCTGACCTGTTTATGCATTGAAATAAACATTAAAATAATAAATGATGCAATTCATTTTTAAATATTTACGGTTTGGAAACTGTATTTTTTTAGCATATGTAGCTAACCCCCTGATTCCAAATTCCTCGGCTTGACGTTGAGCTCGTCACAACTCTAAAAACAAAGACGAACAGCTGTCTGCGTTGTTTCAGCGCGCCATGAATAGAAACCTGAAAGCAATTTCAAGCATAAGTGAAACAAGATGCCATTGCTGTTGTTTTTCTACATCATGTACTTGTTGTCAAGCAACTGAAGAATGGACTTTTTCTCTTCTTCTCAGAAATGTTTTTTTTACATGTTCCAGGAAACCAGGAACCCGTGTAGCTCTCAGTTGTTCCAACAATAGTTGGAAATTTCAACTTCAGCGTTTATCAGGGGAGTAGAAACCTGATATGAACTCTTTTAAAGGGAGTTGTGTTTCTGAGGAATGGTGAAGTGAAGTCATCATTCCTCACCAGTCGCTCCTGTTGGAAAAGAGTGAGGAAGTGAGAGCAACAGGAGAAGCAAAATGCTGAGTGGGACATGATATATATATTTTTCGGGTCTATGATCCACTTCCCCACACTCGCCGTGTACATCCCGTCTCTCCTCCCTGTTGTCGAGTCATCACATTTATGTGGAAAATGAGATTCGCTGTGCTACCAAGATGGATGACCCCCCTTAACCTCAGCTACTGAAGCACTTTCCTTGCAGAGCCATTTCGTCTGTGCAGTCATAAGACCTCGTATCTTAGGTTTAAGTGCTGTTGACTTTGAACATGACTTGTTTGAGTCTAGATAGGCCGCCGAATCAGCCGAGCAATTTGAGGGGGTATAGTTCCTCTCAAGTGTGCACAAAGTACATCCAACAGGCGTTGAAGGCAAATTGGAGAGCGCTGTGATAATAGTCTTACTGTCTTCACTTGGATGGTGTATGATCAGCTGGGGAGCCCGGCTGCAGTGATAATGGATCCACTCTGCTGGCTTTAGATAAGATGGCAGTATCAGTGTTTGGTATCACCTGTGTAAAGATGAAGAACAGCAACACCTCACAGGATATGTGTGAAAGTTAATGTTTCAGTATTAAATACAAATAAGAGCTGCCATTAAAATAATTACCAGGATGGTTCCAGTCTTCCATAGTGGCTCCAGTTTGAGTCTGTTTTCATAAACTGGAGTTTTTCCATGGCTGTCATCCAATTTTAGAGATTTCCGTTCTCCTAATATGAGTCTTTTGTTGATGACTGTTTCCAGGATGAGACATTTGCAAAGACGTGTGCCTTTTACTGTAAGTACCTCACAGGGCTCTGACTGCAAGTGGGACCAGCGAGGGAGCTTTCCTAAATCTTTATGAAATTTTTTTAATCTCTTTGGGTGAGTTGCAGATTCAGAAATCCTCAGAATAGTTGCAGAGTTGTTGGCAGGCATCTGGAACCCATATAAAACCATTTTCGATTTAGTTTCTGTGACTAGCTAGGAGAAATGTGAGACAACATTAGGATGGACTCCTGCAAAATTAAAGCCATACTATTCCAATTTTTCATATTTTAAAATCATGTTCCTGAGCCAGTATGTGCTAAAATGACCCTTTAAAGCAGGGGTGCCCAATCCTGGTCCTGGAGGGCCGGTATCCAGCAGGTTTTAGTTTTAACTCTGCTTCAACACACCTGATTTCATTCAGCAGGTAATTAACAGGCTTCTGCAGAGCCTGATGAGCTGCTGCACAGGTGATTCAAGCACTGAATCAAGTGTTAATGATGTCACTCAGAACCCCACCGCCCTCTGGGGCCTGAATACCGCACTTGCAGCTTCAGAGTGGCAGTCCGGTCCCTGTTAAGCTTGGTTTATGCTTGACGCATGTACATTTCGAATGGAAATGAGACGCACAGAAACAGGCCAAGACGTTTGCAGCGCTTATACCTTCTGCGGCTCGTCCCCGCTGTGAGTCAATATTCTCCCAGACTGTAGGGGGCGGCATAGGGCTCTACGTCATTCATACGACACACAACAGCCAGTCCGCCATGTTTTTCCACGCGGAACCGCCCGCGTAGTTAGAAAAATGTCCTAGGTGCATGGTGCAGAAACATTTGGGCTGTGCGGAGGGGTGTGGTTGCTGAAATGACGTAATTTGGCCGCGTGGAGCTGTGTGGACCTCGCAGATGCATCAAGCAAAAACCAAGTTTTAGACTTAGTAAAGTGGAGCTGACATGCCTGGTGCTGCAGTCTGCTTCCAGCATGATTCCTGCATGTTTTAGATCATGAACACAGCTGATGTGTTTGATTTAGTGATGAACCGCTCCTGTAGACACTAATGAAGGCTGAGGAGACATTTCAGCTGTTAGATTAAGGCGTTAAAAAGACGAACGCACAGCGAGGAGACCACAGATAATTAATAATGGACACTAGGGGGTGCTAAAAGCAAGCAAAGCTGCCAAGTGTGCCTTAAAACACCTATTGGGGGTTTTTCAACATTGGATTGGTGCAGATTGGTTTGACAGCCTTTTTTAACAACACGGTTCAATATTTTCCTAAACCTTCCCCAAATTCTCAGTTCCTGCTTCGTTATGGTTCCTAGCATGTCGACCCGGTCTGAAAATGCGTCATCAGCGACTTTTGGTCACTGATTGGCTAGGGGGTGGAGTCACAGGTTGTTCCAGAGCCTTCTGCCTGCTGACTCGCTGTCATTGTTGTGCTGTTATGTTTTGTGTGGCATATATCCCCCTCCTGCTATAATGAACGCCAAACAGGCATGAAATAAGGATTAATTGCAAACAAAAGATCCATTTAGAACAGTTTGATACTGGACTCGACCCCCTGATGGATTAAATAATTTTACCTATAAGCTTAAATCTCATCACACATTATTTCCTCAGAACATGCATCCTTCTTTTGCTTTTTCATCTGTTGTGCTTTCAGTGGCACCTTTTGAGTGGGAGTCGGTCTGCACGAACACAACATTCTGGTCTGTGATCGTCCACAGAAGGACCTGATGTACCCTTTACAGGCTGGCACACATCACGTTTACTTCACAGGCCTTAATAATCAATTCAGTTCAGTTTCACTTTATTGCCTTACGTACAAGATAAACACAGAATTTAGATGGTGTTTCTTCATATTCCTGGTGCAAACATCAAAAAAAGATGACGGTAAAAATATGCATTTAAAATAATACCTAGGGGTGGGACTCGATTAAAAAAATTAATCTAATTAATCAGAGGCTTTGTAATTAATTAATCTTGATTAATCACATTTTAATCATTCAAGAAAATTTGCCCCAAAGGCAAGTTTTTAAAATTAAAAATGAGACAGAGAATCAAACAATAATCATTGACATTATTATTGTTATTTCTAATCTTTTAATTTCTAAAAAGAAATGCTTTAAAATTGTATCTCAGCTCAAAACAGGAGAAAAAAATATATATATCACTGGCAAAAATAGGACAGACCTAAAAGTACAATACTATTTTAAGTACATTTTGATAATGGTATTGTCTTTAAAATAATAATTATAATAATAATAATAATAATGGGTTGATAGAATGTGTGTACAATTTGATTTAGCATCATTAGAGACAGAAATGAAGGCAAAAACACTTGATTGTAGTTATTGTAGTTTTAGTTGTGTTTGGAGCACAAAACAAGGTTTACATGGTCTTGTAGCCAAGGTTCTGAGCTTTCTTTAGAGGTGCAGCTTGACTAGATTGATATTTAGGGCATGGATTTCGCTGCTAAACTTCAACATCCCCCAATTGGGGGAACCTCGGGCTTAAAGGGTTAAATGCGTTAATTTTTTAACACGTTATTTTTTTCTAATTAATCATAACGCGTTAAATTCCCACCCCTAGTATTAACATATAGTGTAAACAGACTGAATAGTGTGGTCTGCCGTTTAAACGTTCTGGTTAATGTCCAGGATTTATAGAGGTCAGAGGTCATGGAGGAAAGCTGAGAGGAATTCAGGATGTTGACGGATAAACCTGACCTCAGTCTGCTGGTCCTGGCTTCTCGTTCTCCTCCTGGAGGTTGGTGTTGGTGGAGTAGGTGAAATCATCCATAATGCTCGGTGCTTTATAGGCCAGGACCAAGTTTGGTAGATATCCTGGAGGGAGGGAAGAGGGGTACGAATGAGCACCACCGTGCGCTTCCGGCAGGATGCGGTGCAGCTGCCGTACCACACAGTGATGCAGCTGGCCAGGATGCTTTTCGTAGTTCTCTCTTTCTGGTCAGGTGTCTTCTTTCACTTTTAACCTGTGTGTGTTCAGAGTAATGTAATGACTCACGCTGGAGTTGCTTATGTTGACTACGATAAAGCCGCATCAGAATGTTTCTAACCCCAACCTGGTGAGAACTTATAGCAGATGCTTAATCAGCCACAGGTTGTGCCGGTAAAGGCCTACGTCTGTCTTAATGTGCTGTGAGGAGGGAAATAAAAGGGTAGTGAAGAATTTCAGTGAGACTCAGACAGGGGAGAAGCTATTCTCTGGAAGCACAATGCAGGACGGCGTGCTCCAGCTAAATAAATTATCACTGGGGCTATTTTTAAGCTGAAGTGTAAATGCAGTAATCCTTGGAGCAGGAGCTGCGAAGAGCACAGAAGCCACATCAGGGAATTCAGCTTTGCCTTCATCTTTCCCTCCCGCCCACCGCACTCTCTCATCCCACACACACACACGCACGCACGCACGCACACACACACACACACACGCACACACACACACACACACACACACTTCCACCCTATCCCTGCACCTCCATCTTTCCTCACTTCACGGGTTTCCAGTTTCTCTCCTTTCTTTTCTCCTCGTGCCTTTCATATGGTAAAAGCCTCTTTTCTGTGTCGGAGTATTTTGCTTATCGCCGAGCCCTCCGCGGGGACTCCACCAAGTTCTATTGTAATAAACAATAACGGACCTTTGAACAAGACAGGGAGGCGAAACATGTAAGTGGCACCCAAAGAAGCAGCAGTCAGGGGATATTAGGCCACAGTGGGTCATTCTTCAACTTGCCAGCGAGTCTTTTGCCAAGCGGTGTAAAATGTGAAGGCCCCTATTTTTATTTTTTTTTTGTGCTCCATTCTCTCTGGTCTGTGTGTGAGAATGCATTGTCAAGCCCAGTAAGGGTTTCTTCAAGAGGCTGAGTGTAGTTTCATTATGTAGCTGTGGTATGTGAGAAAAGAGCCTCTTCTGGTGCCGTTTAACGGCTCATAATGGGCTATCGTTAATCACCGGGGCGGGCTGAGGGTTTACAAGGTTAATGACGACATCGCTAACCTCTCCTCTGTGTCCCGTTCCTAGGCTGTTTGTATCTGCCTCGCCACAAACATGTGAACTGGTTGTTCTTCCTCTGACCTGTACATCATTATTGTTTGCAGTGTTAAATTTATTACATCTTACTGTAAATTAGGGGTGCTGTACCTTTGGGAATTTGCTGTTTGAGTTTGAGTCATGATATCCTGTTCATGGGTGCTGCCATATTGAACCAGTCCTACTCACACTTCCACTATCAGGGCGTTTTCCTTTTTAAAGCTCGGACAGCTGAGAAAACTTGTATATTTGAACATTCAGCAGCAACACAAGAACTACATTAAAGGTGCAATATGTAAGAATGAATAGTGACATCCTGTGGTCAAATTTGGTTACTGCAGCCTATTTTTCTAAGCAAAAAGTTACTTTCTCACTGCCGTTCCGTGAGTTTTATGGTTGTTAGTTATGAATCAGCACCAGAAGATTTTAGATGACAATCGAAGACGAGTCAAACACAGTAAGTTGATAAATAAATACTTTGTCATATCTGGTGTTAGCACTCTTGGGTGTTTTACGGTAAGGAGCTCTTACTACACGTATTACGGTAATAGGTCTAGCTTTTACTTCTGGTTGAATTTTGATCTTTACTGTTTTAATGTTTTGTACTATTATATTCTTTTTTTTATGATTGTGTGCTGCACTCTGGTCAATGAGAATTGTGTAAATACGCTATAGAAATAAAGTTGAGTTGCGTAATATTTGTCCAGGATGTGTGGTTGTTACCGTCTTGTTGTTAGCTTGCTATTATAGTTCTGAACGACTCATTAAAGGAAGTAAAATGCCACGATTGACTTATAATTCACTTCACACACGTTTCACTGTAATATTTAGTTGTTGGTCATTGAAAAAGTAGCTTGAAATATTTTTAGAGCCGACTATTTGCTTCTAATTTACCATTAGCATTGTTAGCGCAACGTTAGCCACTAGCTTTCTTCACCCAATATGAGGGTAAAACAAAAAGATGCCGTAACTTCTTAGGGGTACAAGAAATAACTTGTCGCTCCTGTTTTCTTGCCTGGCCTGCCAGTGTTGAATTACAAATCCCGGAACTGCAGCGTTAGCATTAGCTCAGACTCGGAAACCTCACAGGCTCACTGAGTGTAAACAGTGACTACGTCCCTCTTTAGTTTTTTTTTTTATTAGGAAAACTGACAACCCCCCAGCTGGCTGAGAATGAAATCTGTTTCAGTATAACTTTCCTTCTAACATGATTGAGACGTTAGTTTTGTAATTATTTCGTTGTAGAATTCTTACATATTGCTCCTTCAATCCAGAAGTCAAGCGTCTTCGTCAGCTGACATCACACTCGCAACAGAGTTGTGCATTTTGGAGATTGAAGGCCGTCTTGGTTAGTGAAGGATGCTTTGTCCGTCCTAATTTATGTTATTTGCTCTGTTTCAGTTTAAACGTCCACGTTTCAGATGATTAATATGAGGATCGCATTAGTTTTGCTTCAGACAATAATCAGAAATATTGTTGGAATTCAGCAAAATTAAAGACAACATCTTAAGATGTACTCAGCATCAGTCGGATCAGCACCTGTTTTTTATGGCTCAAACGTACAAGGTTGATTCTCAAACTAGAGAGGCTGCAACAAGAAAAGAGCTCCAGTTTTCTCATACAGCCAACAATCAAAGAGCTGATCAATTATTTACATAGCTGCTGACTGAATTTCTCTCCTGCAGTTGATTGATTCAGCCTTACTGATATTGAGTGGGATTTAGTAAATGACCCGGAACCACAGCGGAACAACCAGAACAAAAACAAGGTAAATTGTTAGTGACAACCAAACGCTGTGGGCTTTTATTTTTAATGTGAGGTTTGCTTAGTTAATATAAAGTTAGTGTCATCTGAATCTGGGTGAGGACGGGAAGGAATGATAGAAATTAGAAAGATATGGCCTTTTCATCCCAGAGAGTCAAACAAATATTCCCTTTGGTCCAATTATCTTTAAAATTGACTCTGATATAGCCATTTTTAGCTCAGCTTTAGGGAGTGCAAAACAAAACAACTAGCATTTCTCTGTTAATTACAATTTCAAAATCTAGTTAATAAAACTGATTTGCTAACTGCAATTTAAATGTTGTTCAACAATCTTTTATTACATTAATATATTACAGTATAATATTAAAAAAATTAATAGAATTGGCCCTCACCACCTGTAGATCCTCCACCAGAGGGCAGTATATACATATTGGACTGGATATGGCAGGTACATGATGAAGGTACTAATACCGATACTCCGTCTGGACATTCTAAGGTCGTAGTGCATGCTGGGAACCGGGGCACATTCTCATTATGGATACGCAACTCTATTGGTCCACGCTTAGCCTCATGTAAATGATTCATTATACTGTAGAGGCCGGGGGCGGGACTTAGGGGGAATATAAATGATGAAACGTTCCCTACTTTATATCATAGAACAGGGTCACATTTAAACATTTTTAAATCACTTTAAAAAAATTTAAACTATGACCCCCAGCTTTAACAAAAGCATTAGCAGAATGAAAATAGGTAACTTTATTCCTCAAAATGCTTTAAAAAATCCACTTTAGCATTTTTCTTCAGATGATCTGACCTCAGACATGTTTTGCAAACAGTGATGATGTTGCTGGAGGGTTCTCAGTGGTTCCAAAAATACTAAACAAGACGGCTGAATCAGACGCACATTCAGCCGTACTCAAAGACATACATGCATGTATGTCAGCTCACATGTTGAGGCACAACTCAGGGGCTTACTCTTGCTGCTCCACTTTTTTGCTCCTTCGCTTTGGCATCTTTAAGCCCTGAAGGCCGTGACAGCTCCATGTCAGGAGAGAGATGCTGCGTGATAGAGATGCAGGGTTTTTAAAAAATAAATAAATAAAAAGCTGCTGAGCTGAATTTGACAATCCCCCGCTGAGCAACTAAAGGACGCTGAACCACAGAGGGATGGTTTGCTGCATGTATGTCAGCATATCTGATGGCAGGTGGCGCTGGAAAAGCTGAGCGAAAACATCCAGCTTGACATTAAAAAACACAAGCAGTTTGTGCACTTTTTTTTTTTTGCTGTGCTTGAAATAGACTTATTTACTTAACCTCACTGGGATACGCGTCTGATGAGTTCTGCTTTCAAAAGTTAGTAAATCAAGGCAGGAAGAGGCGTGTAGGTACAGAAAAATGGCTACAGAAACGATGAAAGACTTTCTGTTGATGTTGACTTACTCTTTAACCAAAGCATCTGAAGGTCAGAGGGCTCATTTTCATCACCGTCTGAGTCCGTTTACAGTCCAGTGTCAGGCAAAATGTTGATTTTAGGTTAATCAATAAAAATCTAAGGGATGAACTTGTTTTTCTGATAAGAACAGTAGGTTGACTTTTGTTATAAAATCTTTAGAAACTAATCACTGTAAATCGTGTTAAATTGTCAACTCCAGTGTTGAGAGTTACTATATTAAAGGTGTCCTAGAATGCAATTAATCAACAATCTAAAACAGAACTTTCAGCCTCCAAAAAGCATAAGAACATTTTTTTTGGCTTTCTTCTGTCCCAGGAGCCCTGATACAGGCCATTCTAAACCCCCTTACTCAGGCCTTCAGTGAAAAGAGCTGTTGACCCCTCCCACTCGGCCAGGACATGCTGATTGGTTGGTTTCCCCAGAAGGCCTCGGACGCATGCAGGTTTGAGGAGGCGTGGCTCCCCCTTATGACGTGTTAAGGAAGGCTTTCTCAGAACAGGAGGTTTTTCTCTCACCTTTTTCAACTTTCTAATTTACATAAAAGTAGGTCACACACGGCTTTGACTTTGTTACCATGCTACTGTTGACCACCCAAGCTGTCTTATTCAACAACAACAAGGAACATGTTGGTTTACATTCTAGGTCCCCTTTAACTCTAACTCCAGTGTTAAATTGTCAACTCCAGAAGAGTTGGGTTTTGACACTAAGTCAGAGTTAAATGAACTCTTACTGGTGTGGACCCATATAGACACTTTAAACGTGTTGAAATCAACTCTGACAGTGTTAATTTGAGCATGCTGAGTTTGCTGTGCAGAGTTGAGGATTGGGAAGAATCTGTTCCTCCCAACCCTCGCTACTCTGTACTTTTTGAGTAAAGTATTTTAACGACCCCAAATTCATTAACTTACAATAACTTATCAGATCAGAATCTGTCAGGTTCATATTACAATGCATCAAAAACTGTATTTTATGCCCCAGCCATGCTTATTTTAGGCTCTAATCTTTGATAACCAGTTTTAGTTAAAGGGTCACAAAGCCAAAAGTCTGGATGAAGGATTATTTTGTGTTTATAAAATCTTTTGTGTGAAGTGTATTCGACCTTTTAAATGAGGGATTTAACAGTCGTAGCCTTTTGTTTTCACCACCAAGCGTCCGTTTAAAATATCACAGCGTGCAACATGTTGTCAACTATAATCAAATATGAAAGCTAAAATCTTTTAAAGCCACACCAATTAGACTCAAAGCCTCTGTATTGTTATGTTTTGACTTTTATTTTTTAAAATCTGTGATTTCGCTAAAACTGCAAAAGAACAGTGACAGAGGGATGAAGACTCCCACTGCTGCTGTTAAAAACATCCTATACTGCAGCCAGCCACTAGGGGGTGTTTTAGGTTTAGTTTGGCTTCAACGTCTAGATTATGTTCCTGTATTGCAGTAAAAATACTTCTTTTTTTGTCAGTTTTACATCTTTTAGTCTTTGTTTCCGTCACAACTAAAGGAATATAACAGAGACCAGGAGAATGTTATTACTTTTATTTTATTTACTTTATTCCAGACAGAAATAACAAAGCTTACCTGCAGAAGAAGACAGAAGCGGTGATATCCTCGCTGATGTCGCTGTAGTTGTTTAGATTTAATAAATAAAACTCTGATTACTAAAACAGGGAGAGATGACACCACGTCTCTAAAAGCTGCTCGTCTCTTCGGGCTGCAAAATCACTTTTATTGTTGGCACTAAAGATCGAGTTGCTGTCATTTATTAGGAGTAAAAATGTGTGCGTGTGTGTGTGTGTGTGTGTGTGTGCGTGCTGTGACACAGTGATAACACACACACACGAGAGATGTAAGTGGGTTTTGTAATTGGTTTGTTTAATAACTCGTCTCTCATTCACACACACTTGTCTTTACAAAAACAAAAACTATAATTTTCTGTCTGTTGCTAGAGAACACACACACACACACACACACACACACACACACACACACACACACACACACACACACACACACAGATCTGTTTAATTTAACTTTGCCAGATTATAGTAATTATGTTAAGATTTTCCAGAGTGCTTTGCCCTTTTTGTGTCCTTGACAACTCGAACAACACAGACTGAGACGTGAACAAATTCCTTTTTGATTCTATTTTTTTATTTTTTATGCTGCCGTTTAGTCATCAAGACAGGAAGTCATGCAACAATCAGGGCTGTGAAGTACCATAAAGTTGATCTTTTTGCATCTTTTATGGCAACAAAAATCTCTCCAATCATCTAAAAATTGTTATAAACATAAACTAACCTTTAAATAAAGACGTAGATCTGTTGATTTTGTTGAATAATGATAATTTGAGTAACGTGTGTGTGTGTGTGTGTGTTTGATGCTTGGAGTTGGCGTGAACTCCCCATAAAATTAAGATTCAAATCTGAGTGTTTTTGTGGAAACAAACCATCCTTGAGATGAAGACGTCGACCATTCCTGATGGTTTGTGTCAGGAGCTTCGAGTGTTGTCTCCGTCCTCTGAAGACGAGGAGGAAGGAGTCTTTGGAACATCCTGACAGCTCGTCGAGGCGAGGCCCTACTACGGTCTTTTGTTGTGTGTGGTCCCGCAGCGCTGATGCGCTCTCGCACTAATTCTGTTAAACACGGGGAAGAGTGTTTGGGTGTTTGTTGGTTCCATTGCGATGGTACACAGTCAATAATTCCCTTAAAACGGCTGAATCTTCACCACCTCGTGTTTCAGATAAAGAAGTTAAATCGAGTTTTGGGGGAAAAGGAGCTACTTGTAGTTTTCACCATATTAGGTGCGTTTCCTTTATCGGAACTTCCGGGTAAATCTGTGAGCGTGAAACCGAAGCCCCGGTCCTCTGAACCTGTCCTGTCTCCATATATATTTGGCCCTGGAAGGAATTTGATGAAACGTCAGCACATCACAACCGCTGTGCAATGAGTTACGTCATCGATCAGCGCAAAACGAGCAAAAAGCAGTAAACAAAGATCGACACAATGGAGGAAGCAGCAATAGTCGGCACGTTTATGTTTGCTATGTTATATGCAGCGATGGCTTCCATCGCTCGTCTCTCTAACAACTCGTGTTTTCCTAAATGAAGGTCCCCGCCACATATATGCATTTCCTACTTCCTCCTGAGTTGACATCATTTTCGACTGAGTTGCAACCAATCGACAGCGTTCCCGCCCAGCGTCTTCACCGGGCCTTTTATCGGGCCATTCCAAGTACCTACCCCTGATCAGGTACTCAGAAGGTTCTGGAAAACGGCCGGCCGGCCGGCCCGGTCAAGTAGAGACAAGCGCACGTCGGGAACTTCCTGTAAATTTACCCCAAAGTTCCGATAAAGGAAACGCAGCTAATGGTTTGTTGGATACTCACTAGCCATAAAGTCCACCACTGACGCTGTAAAACTGTAGGTGAATCTCCTTACCTGGTTTCATCACATGGATAGATGTCATTCCTACCTCTGATACAATTAGGAGACATTCCAACAGCATCATAGTTTGTCTTTTAGACACACAAAAGTGAACGTACCAATTCAGTGTGAGCTCAACTGACAATTAGCAAATTTTCTTGCAATTTTTTTTAACAAGTTTTATTAATGCATGTGAACGCTAGCCTGGCCAGCCATGCCAGTTATTCCTTATGGGAAGCAAAGGGCGTGGTAATGCTTCCATTCAAATAACCCCACCCCCTGAGAATTTTCACCGAGCCAATCAGTGCTGAGCAGCGTACATCACACACTGCGACGCTCAGTTTCTCATAAACAACAAAGACGGCGTCTGAAGCAGATCGCTGCAGCTCTTTCCTCTGTTCTAAATGACGTGGACATGTCTTTAAAAACAAAACAAGAATTAGCGCTAAAAGCCTTTCTCCTAAAGAAAGATGTTTGTGCCGTGTGCGTGATTTGTAATAGTAGAATGGCCAAGGAAGATCCTGCCTTTCTCGCCTCTGATTGGCTAGAAGGGCTCTCCTACGATTGGCTATTTCATTTAGCAGCAAACCGTCTTCCCTCGCTAAGTGCAGACTGTCCTCCTGACACCAAAAGAACAGCTGTTTGGGGGAGTTTTGTAAAGAAAATGCAAATTTAGCGCTAAATGATACACATTTAAACAGATGATGAGAGACGTGTCCTAACTTGCAAACAGCCTTAACCTATTAAAGTGAAGACATAAGATAGCCTGTAGTAATAAGATAACCCCTGAGAACCAACAGATATAAAGTCAATCCAACAGTGTGATAAATGCAACACAATTTATTACAAGTTCACGTTTGATGTTTCTCAGGTTCTTTTATAAAAGAAACTGAAGCTGGTTTGTTGTACAACAGGACATAATGTTATTATAGAGCTAAGTTCACATGTTCTTCAAAAAAACTCCTCGATCTGTCTGCAGACATAAAACCTTCAGCGAGGGAAGACGGGTTGCTGTTACATGAAACAGCCAATCGTAGGAGAGCCCTTCCAGCCAATCAAAGGCGAGAAAGGCAGGACCTTCCTTGGCCATCCTACGATTCCAAATCACGCGTGCCGTGCTACCAACTAGATTTGGAAAACGTTTAATATACCAGCTGGCTTTGAATGTACGCCAGACGCCATCTTTGACTATAGCTATAAAACTACAGCGCCTCACGATAAGTCGTCATTTGAATGAATGACTTTATTTATAGAGCACATTTCCTGCATGGCAACAACTCAATGTGCTTTACAGTAGAAAAACATAACATAAAATAATCAATTATAAAATATGTACACACTCATCAACAAATGGTACATGCATAAAATACACACATAAAACAATTAAAAACCCATACATTCAAACATACACACACACACATTTACACACACACACACACGCCCGTAAAACAGACTGAGGTAAAAGTTATTAAAGCAGTAAAACATAATTACGAGCCCTTATCTAAAAAAGTAAAAATAAGAATAAAGCTATAGAACAATTAAAAGAGGATATAAAATAAAAAAATAAAAATAAGACAACCTAACGATATGTTTGTTCAAATAAAAAAGTTTTTAGCTTTATCTTAAAAATATTTGGTGTAGCTGCTTCCTTCATGTCTAAAGGCAGAGAATTCCAGATTTTTGGTGCATAAACACTAAAAGCAGCTTCCCCTGACTTAGAATGTGTACGTGGTATAACCAGGTTGCCATGATCTGCAGACCGGAGTGGTCTGACTGGTATGTAAGGGACTAGCATGTCTGTAATATATTGTGGTGCAAGGCCATTAAGAGCTTTATATACAAGCAACAGGATTTTAAAATCAATTATTTTTTCAACTGGTAACCAGTGCAGAGATCTTAAAACAGGAGTGATGTGTTCTGATTTCTTTGTCCCTGTCAGAACACGAGCAGCAGCATTCTGAATCAGCTGCAATCTGTGAGCAGCATACTGAGGGAGGCCTGTTAGGAGGCCATAGCAATAATCTAGCCTACTAGTTATGAATGCATGGATTAATATTTCAAGGTCAGTTTTTGATACAAAATGTTTCATTTTAGAAATGTTACTTAAATGAAAAAAAGCTATTTTAGTTGTATGATTAATGTGTTTTTTAAAATTCAGGTCACTGTCTAATATGACACCCAAGTTACGTGCTTCATTTTTACATTGAAGAGACAGAGAAGTGAGAATGTCTGCAACTTTCTGTCTCTGGACGTTTGGACCAAATACCAGAATTTCTGTTTTGTCTTGATTTAATTGTAAGAAATTTTCTGACATCCAGGCATTCATATCCTTAATACATTGTGTAAGGGAGTCGAGGGAAGCTGTATTATCAGAGGACAATGAAATGTATAATTGTAAATCATCTGCATAATTATGATAGTTTATATTGTGTCTCTGAAGTGGAAGCATATACAGGTTAAATAATAGCGGACCAAGGATCGAGCCTTGAGGTACACCACAAGTAACCACCACTTTTTTAGAGTTAAAGCCCCCAACTGATAAAAATGACTGCCTGTCTCTAAGGTATGTTTGAAACCATCTAAGAACTGGACCAGAGAAGCCAACCCAGTGTTCTAACCTGTCTAACAGAATGTCATGGTCAACCGTATCAAATGCAGCACTAAGGTCCAGAAGCACAAGGACAGTTACTTTTCTGGAGTCCGTGTTTATGTGTAGGTCATTAACAACCTTAATAAGAGCTGTCTCTGTGCTGTGGTTACAGCCTGCCTTTTTTCTGATTGGTTATTTTTGAACTGGCTAGTCCCGCCCCTCTTGGTGCTCACTGCCTCTGAGTGTCCAGACTAGTCAGCTGGAGCTGGAGGGAGAAGATCTGAATCTAGAAAACAAGATTATGACTTTTTGTGAACTTTTTCTCTAAACTTTTGATTCTGATCTAAATACGTCATGATCTTCCCTAGCTAAAAACCATTAACAGAGGATCTTAGTTCTTGGTTTGCTCTCTGACCCAAGATTTTATGCCTTCATAAATTAAATTACGTACACACACACACACACACACGCACACACCTATACACACACACAGGCTGTTGTCAGGGATGGGACGTATCTTTGTTCCTTGTCGTCACACGCTTCAATTGAGCTTTAAATGTCACTTGTCTCTCTCTGCTTCATCTCTTTGACTCATCCTTGTTGTCTTCAGTCTGCATTTGAAGTGTGTGTGTGTGTGTGTGTGTGTGTGTGTGTGTGTGTGTGTGTGTGTCATACTGACATGCTCTGCTGTGTGAGCGTTTGATGGACACGCTGCTGCTCTCCACCCTCTTTGTACGGCGCCTGCAAGCACAATGATGCCCTCTGCATTGATTTTCTTGTGCCATTTTATAATTATGTCTCCTCCTTTCATTCGCCTCCCCTCTCTCCCCCACTCTCTCTCTTTTATCCCTTCCCTCTTATCTGCCCCCCCCACTTCTATTTTTCTAATTCCATCCCCCCCGATCCATTTTTATGCCTCACTGTGCCCATGCTTGTTATCTTAGCCCCTTCCTTTTATTTTTTCTCTGTTTGATCTCAACTTCTTAATTTCCTTTCTCATTTACGTCACTCCAATCGGTTTTATTTTGCCGTCTCTCTTTCCTCCTACGATTTTTTTTCAGCGCTGTTTCTAATGTTCTGTCGTTTTGTTTTCCTACAGCCTCTCTGGAGTGCTCTCCATCTTCTCCGTAGTTTGGTGGACCAGGCCTTCGGTGACGCAGACACACACATATCCAGACTACTCTCCACGGACCCGCCTCAGATCTTCACGTCACACTTCAGGTCTCTGTCCTTGATTTCGCCAAAGACTGTCTCCTTCCACTGGAAACCAATTCCTCACTGCTTCCTGTGAATGTGACCAGTAGTTTCCACTGCAGTCACCTTTTCCAAACTTTACTTCCTCCATGCATCCAGATATTCCATAAAGACAAGAGCAGTTAACGCACAGCTGCTTGGAAAACATTAAACACCAAGGACGTTTTTGCACCATCGCTTCACTTCTTCCTCTTTAGGCTGAGACCTCCGGTATATTCTACATCATTCCTCAAAATTCCTGTCTGATTGTGGCATGTTAGCCTCTCCATCCCAGCACTTCAGTGCTTTCCTCTGCGTACTCGGATGTTCTGCTGAGCCTGGACTTCCTCTCTCTTCCTCTTTTTCCTGGACTGTATTCCAACCAACACAGAAAGGATCTCACACGACCATTAGTGTTTGTCATCTCTGTCGTCCCGTGAACTGGATCGATGAAAAGTGTTAGCCAACGCGTAGTGAAGTATCCATACCTCCACTCGCTCGTTGCCCTTTCTCCATATCGTGCAACGTCGGGCCTGGAACAAGTGAAGTGTGAAAATAGAAAAGGAAAGATAAAGAATGGACCTGGTGGGATATCAGGTGCTTGGATAAAAGAATACAAGGCAAATGAAGCAGAAAAACAGTGTAAAGGAAATCCTCTGTGCTCTGAAATGCTTGGGGGGTTGCAGGTAAACTAATTTGGCAAACGGAGAGGGAAGGATGATGGAAATGGGCTCTGTGAACCAGGAAATACTCCGACTTAAGATTATTCACTCTAATGAGGAGCGGAAAAGAAGAAAAGACATTAAAGTTGACAAAAGAAGAGCCGTGTTTCCGCTCCCCGTCCCTTGTATCGCTTTTGTCTGCTTTCCATCTCGGTGCGTGAACCTATTTTTGGAAGAATTATACTCAAACAGTGTAGAAGTGCTGTGAGCAAAGACTCGTCATGCAAAAGTATTATCTGTCACTCGTATCTGGAACAAACACCATTAACGTGTGGTGAGAAACTTCAGCCTCTGCTGTGTGTGTGTGTGTGTGTGTGTGTGTGTGTGTGTGTGTGTGTGTGTGTGTGTGTGTGTGTGTGTGTGTGTGTGTGTGAATAATGGCCACTCACTGTTGATATTCCAGGCATCTTAGAAGCACACGCGTCTGTGAGTAATGGAAGTGTAAATCGGACCTTCATCTTCGCCACTAAATGTCTGTTGGTGTAAATACGTTATAAAACCTGTAGCCGGTGTAATGACCTTTCAATGTCAGCCACCTATTTCAGCGTACCAGAGAGATGTTTATCCAGAGATCTTATCTGCTGATGTAGCATGAGCTGTTGTCACGGTAACAACATCCTTTCCTGGATGGGAGCCTAGCTTCTGCATTTAGAGGAGAGGGAATAAACATGGGTCAGAGTCAGATTTTAATCGGGTTTTATTTGTCCAGGCTTTAGACGGCGGCGGCAGCTTCGTGTGGCGAAGAGTCGAGTCTGGATTGTATCGATCCAGGACGTAAACAGTCGCCCTTCCAGGATTTAAAATCCTCACGGAGCGTGTGCATGTGTGTGCTGACAGTTACATCGAAGTGGAGTTGTTTGGGCTAAAACATGAGTGGTTATTTCACACTTGGTGGGAGATGCCATGTTTGTGTCCCTCTGTGCTACATGCAGGAAGGGAAGGGATGAAGCTGCTGTTTGGATTGGAATTTCTCAATTTCTTCATGTCAAGCCGGAAAACATGAAAAAACTTGACTGGAAGAAGGAGATTGAAGAGAGAAACTGGTTTCTTTTCTGCAGAAACCCACTTGAGGAGATTCTGACTGTATGACAAAATGTTTTCAATAGATTATCAGTTTAAAGTGGCAATGAAAGTTTCTGACATTATCGCTACTGTAGCATCTGGAATTGGGCTAACGGCTAGTCTGAGCACAGCCAAGACCAGAATGTATCGCTGCAGGATTCAAATGGGTCCATTAAAAAAAAAGGTTTTCATTAAGTTATTTTATTTTTAAATCAGCACCAACCATCTTATATAAGTAGTTTACTTGGAATTATGTGGTTATTTACTAGCATAAATATCACCAGCTGCAAAACTAGCTCTTTCCGTTTATCCAAGGGTCAAATCCAGGAAGTGTTATTTTAATAAATCCTCCAAATTAAAGTTGTGTAACATTGTAATGAATTAAGATTAGAAGGCAGTAACACACCTTGATCATGGTTGAGCTCTGACTAGCGGTTAGCTTATCAGTCCTGATGAAAAACCACGGGTGTCCAAATTTTTTAACAAGCGCCAAAAACATCATGTTAAGTCTTTGCGGGCCACAAAAGAAATATTAATTGAAAAAGAAATGCTAACTAATTTTGCAATGTATGTTTTTAATTTTTACTACTAAAAATTTATCTTATAAGTTAAAATCTGAACATTAAATGTTAAAAGTTTTGATCTACTTTGACAGCCACTTTTGTAGAAATGTAGTTGCGGGGCCGCGCTAATGGACTTGGAAGGCCACAAATGGCCCTCGGGCCACACTTTGGATATCCCTGATTTAAACCAACTGTTTGTAATCCTTAAATCACCTCATCTAAAAATATAGGAGTCAAAATGTGCTACGTAGACATTAATAAGCTAACTCTCAGTGATTAATCAGCTATATGCTAATGGTGAATTCCTGATTCTGTTTTGTTTAATAGCTAATGATTATTGACCGAAGGTTTGTTACATATGAAGTCTGAAAGCAACAAATCAGAGATTTGAGATTTGTCTATTGTTTAATTTGTAGTTTAACAAAATAAAATTTTCAATATAGCACACAAGAATTTTTAACTTTACATATTAGCCTAGAATTTTTTTTCCTCTTTGATTTACAAGGTAATGGTGCCCTTTTCCCTTTAGCGCCACCTACTGTTTAGGATGACAAATGCAGGATGTTGGAATTCACTACAAGTGCCAAATAACATAGTTCTGCATGGGGAGAAATAACCTTTGTTTGACAGAATTAAAAACGTTTAGTCTGTACAAGTCAGATGATGCTGCATAAACCATCTAATGGCATGGCGCTATGTATTTTTTCTGAATCGTGATCACTTTCTAGTCGTGTTGAAGCTCCTTTCCTCCTGGATCTACAACCGTTGCAGAGTCAATCAGAACTAAAAGCTTGAGATTGCCACTTTAACCTCATATTGAAGTAATTGTGCCAAAAGGGTAAAGCATGAAACAGACGTGAGGTAACAGCTTAGCTCAGCGTAAAGCCTAGGAATGGGATGAGAAGCAACAAGCATTAGATAATTATATCAATTGCACTTTATTCTACAGAGTTTTTAATTTTTACGTATAAGGTCAGCAGCTGGGAAATCCATTTAGCCGCACATCTAAAGCTCTATAATCCTGTCAGAGAATAAAAAACTGAATATGTGCTGACTTCACACACTATGTTGGTGTTACTGATGTATTTATGTGGGTTTTTGCATACATTTTTAAAAATTTGTTTGGTCAAAGGAATTTGCAGATGCTGTAGAACTGGACAAGACGAAAATCCGTAAACTCCGAAAGTCTCTAGAAGATGATTTTTAAGTGAAGTGGCTCTGTAACCCCGGCTTTCCACTGGACGTGTAAGCCTCGTGTAAAGTCCATGAAGCTAAGTACGCAGCTAATAACCACTGTTTTCGTCTATGGGAGTGTTTCCACCGGCCAAGAAGTGGCACATTTTGGACTCGTCTGAGAGGTGTATCCTTTCAGATTGGGGCAAACAGGAAGTCAAAGATGGAACAAGTTTAAATCATCCAGCAACTTTCAAATTAAAAGACAAGTGCAGATTTCCTCGTGCTTAAGTAGAAAAGAAATAAAACGTCTCACCTGTGATGCCTCCTTAGCTGAGGTAAATGCAGGGTATCCGCGGGGTCTTGAAAAGTCTTAAATTGATTTAAGGAAAATTAAGACCCTTAAAGGTGTCCTAGAATGCGATTAATCAACAATCTAAAACAGAGCTTTGAGCCTTTAAAAAGCATAATTATTTTTGGCTTTCATCTGTCCCAGGAGCCCTGATACAGGCCATTCTAAACCCCCTTATTCAGGCCTTCAGTGAAAAGAGCTGTTTACCCCTCCCACTCGGCCAGGACATGCTGATTGGTTGGTTTCCCCAGAAGGCCTCAGACACATGCAGGTTTGAGGAGGCGTGGCTCCCCTTTATGACATGTTATGGAAGGCTTTCTCAGAACAGGAGGTTTTCTCTCGCCTTTTTCAACTTTCTAATTTACATAAAAAGTAGGTCAAACACAGCTTTGACTTTGTAGCATGCTACTGTTGACCACCCAAGCTGTCTTATTCAACAACAAGGAAAATGTTGGTTTACATTCTAGGTCCCCTTTAAAAGGTCTTAAATCGATTAAAGCCTTAAATTTGGTTAGTATTGACGTGAATTTAAAATACGTTTGTCTCATACTTGCAAACGTGTCACTTTTCGGCAAAAATTGCCATGTATAAAGCCAAATATGTCGTTTGCTTGCGTTTCTGTATCATGTGACTTTACATACCATTGCTACAGCCTTGCTGTCCCGAACGTGATGCATCCCGCCAAAATGCAGTATTTAAAAAGAATATATGAGTGTTTAATAGTTGGTTAGTTCATTGCGATAAAGTCTTGAATTAATTTTATAAGGTCTTAAAAAGTCTTAAAAAGGTCTAAAATTTACTTTTGAGATTTTTGCATATGCCCTGAAACAAAACAGAAAATAAACCACATACCTTTTTAGATACATGCTGCCATATTTCTCCTTGCTTCTTATCATGTGGTGAAATCACACGTGGTCTCCGGGGATTTCGTGACCTCGCGGGACCAGCTGCGAGGAACACTTCTGATTCGCGTCTGAAACACTCCCAGTGGGAAAACACGTCTATTACATTACACGCTGCTTATGCCTCCGATGGAAAGCCCGGGTAAGTCACCTCGAGTTAAATTTAGTTTGTGAAATGTACAGAAGCCTCAAAGGTAAGAAGGAAAATTTTGGTTTTATCATTTTTTAAAGTTTTTTTTTTTCTTTTCCCATCTACAGCAAAAGAAAAAAAAAATTCTGTTTTATTTGGCTTTTTTATGATCTTAAGGGCAACAGCAGAAATATTTCCTGTTGTCATATTTTATTGTATATTATTGTTAAAAAAAATACTTAAAAATTTTTTCCCTTTACAGTGTGTTGGGCGAAACATAAATTATTTTTTTTTTTGAAAAATGAGAACACAAAAACAAACGTTCCCTTGCCTTTCAGGGCTTCCATAAGTTTTCTTTCTCCCGTAGAGAATGATTTTATTTTAATGATTTTGGATTGAGACTTTTATTCACCAGTATTCTTCTGCACACCAGTGTTAAACTTTGGTTACCTTTATCATGATCTGCAGCTTCACAATTAGCCAGCTTGTCAGCGGGATGGTATCGATCCTCCCCGATACTCTGCAGAATGTTTGTTCCCTACTTACAGGGAATAAATTAGGAGAATAGATCTTCCTTCAGTAGCACGGCAGGAGCTTAGTCACGGTGTTCCTGCCTCCGACATTCAGGTCTAACCAGCTCCAGATGTAGTCGTTGTGCCAAGGTGTCCAGGAGCTTGCCCGAACTGGCTGATTCTAAAGTCTCCTAATACCCTCCTAGACATTTGGCACTAACACACACACACACACACACACACACACACACACACACACACACACACACACACACACACACACACACACACACACACCATACGATTACACAAAGGAGCGCCAGAACAAACCTCGTATGTTATTGCACAAGACTCAAACCGACACACAAATGGACCCCATGTGACGTTTTACAAACCCTCAACACATTTATTAATAAATTATCAGTGAACTGTAGCTATGCATAAACACCTCAAATACAATCTAAACAGTAAAAACACACATTTTATGTTTACAGCATGTTTTAGCTGTTTTTTTACGAAGCATGTGAAAAGCTCTGCTTCCCATCTATCAACATTTACGGTGCCTAATGAAGGATGTTAATGATGATATTGATATATTGATGAGTATATATAATAAAGTCATTAATCTTAATATGTTCAGTCTTCTCTGTTTATTCTCTGACTTGGTCTGGGGTCAAACATCGACTAAAATAAAGATGAAGCACACGTCTCCGTCTTTAGGAACTCAGGATGTGGCTCTGAGAAAACTCCTAAATGGTTTTGATCAATCAATATTAAAATAAATATTAAAATAAAACCTTATGTGAGAGTGGGGATCATTGAAGGAAGCAAATCTGACGTGGGACATGTGCCTCCCTTGATGTGGAGTTTTTGAGCAGGGCCGTGTCGCCGGGGAGAGGTCGGCGAGGGAGGATTAAGAGGAGGACAAGCGTGAGGGATGAAGAGAAAAAGAGAGATGACAGAAAATCGCTCACAGCCTGTCCCTGCCGAGACTTGAAGCAAACAGTCACGGCTCCTGCCTGGAAAAGATTCCCAAAGTTTTGTGTGTGTGTGTGTGTTGTCCCTGTGTTTGTGTTTTCTCTTTTAGTTGTGTTGCTCTGATTCTATCCATCACTCATTCTGTGTGTGCCAGCGTTTGAGAATCTATGTGCTCTCTTATCTATTTATTTCCCTCTCCTGCTATCAATTTATTGCTTCACGGTTTTCAGCCGTGACGATTTTTATCTCCCTTCAAAAGTTGCCTTTGCCTCCCTCTCCTCTGCCTCTGCGTCGTCCTTTTAACACTTTGCCTCCCTCGTCTTCCTCTGCCTCATCCACGTCGAGTACAAACAAGGCGACTATGAATTAAACATCTGAGGCCGTGTGCACACTGAGATCCTTTAGAGTGTCAGGATGAGCGCTGGTTCTGAGGAATGGGAGGGGGGTGCTATGGCCGCACACCGTGAGTGTTTGTCTCCGAGTGTGTGTGCTGTGCTCCGTGCTTGACGTCGTATCACACGGAGCAGCGGGAGGCATCACATCTGATCTCCTTCATGCATTATCATGGAAAAGAGGAAGGAGCAACTCTTAATTCGATGGTTCAGATCTTTTGAAGTAGAATTGTGATGAAAAATTAATATTTTACCAGCAGGAGATGAGCCGGATGAATATGCTAACGGCTAGGCCAGGCAGGTCAAAAAAAAAAAAGCTATTTGTGGGAGAACTAGTTTACTAGAATTTAAAGTAACCCTCTGAGCTGGGTGAACTGGTTCTCTGGTTCTATCCTCATCAGGTGGTTTGGGCATTTTACCAGATCCTGGACACCTCCCAGGGGAGGTGTTCTGGGCATGTTCCGCTGGCAGGAGGCTCCCGGGTCAACCCAGGACACGTTAGAGGATTTATCTCTGTAGGGAGCATTAAGCAGTGGAGCTGGTAGAGGTTTCTGGGAAAAGGACGGTGTGGACCTTTATGCTGGAGCTGCTACCCCCTTGATCTGAACCTGGTTGAATATGGAACAATTTAATAAAAAGTTATATTAAATAATCCCTCCACGGGGCGTTTAGAGGTGTGCAGAATGAAGCTACAGTGTTTCCTTTAAAAGCTATATTTTAATTGAAAAATAATCAAATATTTATTTTGACGGGCATGACACTGAGTTTGTGTTTACATCTACCAGCCACTAGAGGGCACGTTGCGGTTTTCCAAATACGGTAAACGGTCCGCTCGGCACAACGAGGCTGGCACTGTAGAAAATGGCGGACTCGGCAAGTCAAGCAGCCGATATCCTCATAGATACGTATATAAACACTAGATGGCTCACCCGCGCTGTTCGTCAATGGAGTGATTTGTTATAAACGCCAGAGATGTGGCTGTAAAATATGACGGATTTGGCCCATTGATTAAAAAATGTGCAAGTATGTCGTCTCAAGCCTATGTGTTATAAGGTTTGCAATAATGGAAACCCGCTTGTAAATCCGTTAATCGAGTTAAGAGTGTTTTTGTTTAAGTTGTTCACTCACCTTCCATCTGCTACCATTGAGAGCAGAGCGTCTGCTGTCTGAAGTAAGATGGCTGCCGTTTAGCTAGGCCCTCGACTCCCGCTTTCGCCATCTAGTGTTTATATACATATCTATGGTTATCCTCCTCAGAAGAGGAGCGACCATTAAGGATCTAAAACCAGAGTGAGTTTAGGTCGTCACTGAATCATATGACTGTTTTAAATTGGCAATAGTGCCCCCACCTTTTTTCGATATGGAAAATGTTTTAAATGTTTTAGTTAAGTTGACTTAAAAATTTCTTTTAATTGACCCGATAATTTTAAATTGAGTCAACATAAATTTACAGATTAAACTAACTTTACCAGTCAGTTCTCTGTTAAAAAAGTACCCAAAAACTAGTTTTGATAACGTAAAATTATTAATTGGGGTTAAAAGTGTTAAAGTTCAAATAACCTTAAAGAGAGTTGAATCAACTCTTAATTATAAATTAAACTAACTTAAAAACATGTTGGTATAAAGAGATTTTAATTTGGGATAACATATGGTAATGTTAGGACAACAAATTTAGTTTTTTCATTCAACTCAAAATTTTAATGCAGCCCTTTTACTCGTATTTTTAAGTTGAAACAGTATGTTTGATTTAACAGTGCCGGTGCTGGCTGCTCACTTCACGTATCGGCATCCCGACCGCTGGAAACCTTGTTCTGTTGTTGCAGCTACAACCTCCACACACTAGATGTCACTGTGGTGTTCGTGTTCCATATTCCACCTTTAAATGGACGAAAACGCATGGATGTCAAAACCAGATCTGGGATCAGGGAGAGCTGATTTCAGTTAAAAGGTTTCTAAAATTCATTTGCGTGAACCTTATTGTTTTTTTTAAGTTAAATGTGACATTCATCCACTTGTTTTGGCTCTAGCCACTCCCATTAAAACGAGTCTGTGTTTCTCCAGACTGAGGTTGGTCTTTGAGCTGAGATGTAAGATTTTAATTGTTCATAACCTTTCCTCAGAACTTTGCTTCAAAGGACCTGAACCGTCACACGTCACCTCTTCGTTTGTGTTTGTTGCATCTTCAGTTGTCTCCTTCTCGATTATCTCGTCTTTATTTCAACTTTTTGTTGCTTTTGATCATTTTGCTTTTTATCTTTGTTACCTTTCATCCGTACCCCACCCCCTCTTTTCTTTTTTATTATTTTATCTTTCTCCCATGATCCTGTCAGTATAGGTGGTGTAGAAACCTCTCACAGCAGCTGATGTTGCTCGATGTGTGCATCATTATCCGTACATGAATCTGTGTCAGCCGACGAAAACCCAAATACGTCTGTTATGGATGTATCTTCACAAAGTTGCTGCACTCATGTGAGCAGGCGTCATGGGAGTAGCGAGGTTAAGCCGTCTTATCAAACGTTTTCTGTGTGTTGATTCAGTTGAGATCAAACTAACATCATCCAGTCTCCACTTTCTACCCTCTGGCTACGCTCTCGTTTCAAACATCCACTTTTCATCTGGTTTTATCTTGCCAGGTTCGCCGTGACCACTATCAGCACAGCGGAGGATAATCTGCACTCTGCTGCTGCAGCATGTCAGAGTTACACGGGGTTTTATTCAGGTCAAGAATCCACACACAGACCTTTTGGATGAGTCAGTCTTCACGCTCTCTGTCTCAGTTTGATTTTATGTATAAAAGATCATCTCTAATGTGTGAAATTAGCCTCCAGGCCTGGGAAAAGTAAAGCATGTCTCCAACGTTGGGAGATACCGGCTCTTTCAGGTTATGACCCTTATTCTGACTACATCCATCAGGTCATCAGACTTCAACCTTATGAGTTAAAGGTCTCGTGTCAAGTCCTGTAAAACGCACGTTTACAGTCAAACTCACTGTAGTGAAGATTAAAGAGGGTGCGTGTTGGAGATATTTATTCTTCATTATTTTGAATTTAGTTAAAATTTGTTTTGGGGTTTCTTTATTTTGTTTTATTGGCAGGTTTATTTTTAGGCTAATAAAATATTTGGTTTGTCTTTTAAAGTAAGCAAAGAAGAACTGTGAGGCCTTTTTATAAAAAAAGCAGGGGTGAATCTACAGGGAGGCATGTGGGGGCAACTGCCCCTTGCTGCAGAACCTGCCTCCCATGTCCCCCCCACTACTTTATGTCCTTAAATATATATATATATATATATATATATATATATATACACACATTGGGGGTGTGCAAAGCAACCGATATTTGTATCTGTATTTGTTTTTGTTGAGGAGGGAAAAGTATTTATATTTGTATTCGAGTAAAACTGTGCTGTCCGTGAGCATGGGAGGGAAGTTTATCTTGTTCCTGAATACAAATATTTTTTTAAGTATTTGTTAGAAATAAATATTCGTAAAAAACATGTTTGTGCCTTTCCGAATACCGTATTCGGGTTGGGCTCCACCCCTAATATATACATACATACATACATACACACATATATATATATATATATACACTGCTCACAAAAATGAAAGGTACACTTTAAAGAAACACATTAGATACATCAGATCTCAATATGAAGTTGGATATCTATACAAATAACGACAGGGCAATGTCTTAGGAACAAAAGGAAGTCTTTTAATGGAAATAAAAGTTTTCAGCCTACAGAGGGCTCAATTGTGTAGACACCCTAAAATCAGAGTGAAATGAAGATGTGGCAGGCTAGTCCATTATTTCAGAAACTTAATTTCTGCAACTCAAAATGCTTTTCAGTATCTTGTGTGGCCCCCACGAGCTTGTGTGCATGCTTGACAACGTCGGGGCATGCTCCTAATGAGACAACGGGTGGTGTCTTGTGGCATTTCCTCCCAGATCTGTGTGAGGGCATCCCTGATCTCTTGTACAGTCTGAGGAGCAACCTGGCGCTGCCTAATGGACCCAAACATAATGTCCCACAGATGTTCTATTGGGTTTAAGTCAGGGGATCGTGAAGGCCATTCAGTTGTTTCAATTCCTTCATCCTCCAGGTACTGCCTGCATACTCTTGCCACATGAGGCCGGGCATTGTCGTGCATTAGGAGAAAACCAGGACCTACTGCATCAGCGTAGGGTCTGACAAAGGGTTCAAGGATTTCATCTGGATACCTTATGGCAGTCAGAGCACCATTTCCTAGGCAGTAGAGGTCTGTGCGTCCCTCCATGGATATGCCTCCCCAGACCATCACTGACCCACCACCAAACCTGTCATGTTGAACGACGTTGCAGGCAGCATAACGTTCTCCTTGTCTTCTCCAGACTCTTTCACGTCTATCACAGGTGCTCAGGGTGAACCTGCTCTCGTCTGTAAAAAGTACAGGGCGCCAGTGGTGGACTTGCCAATTCTGGTGTTCTTGAGCAAATGCCAGTGGAGCTCTACGGTGCTGGGCAGTGAGCACAGGGCCCACTACAGGACGTCGGGCCCTCAGGCCATCTTCATGAAGTCTGTTCCTGATTGTTTGGGTAGAGACATTCACACCAGTGGCCCTCTGGAGGTCATTCTGTAGGGCACGAGCAGTGCTCAGCCTGTTCCGCCTTGCACAAAGGAGCAGGTATCGGTCCTGCTGATGGGCTGTGGACCTTCTACGGCCCTGTCCAGCTCTCCGAGAATAACCGCCAGTCTCCTGAAATCTCCTCCATGTTCTGGAGATTGTGCTGGGAGACACATTAAACCTTCTTGCTGCAGCACGTGTGGATGTGCCATCCTGGAGAAGTTGGACAACCTGTGCAACTTCTGTAGGGTTAAGGAATGGCCTCATGCTGCCAGTAGAGATAATTACTCAAGCCAAAACTAGCACGAGTGGAAAACCAGCCAAAAAAGATCAAGAGGGAGAAACATGAAATGACCTCCACATGTTAAACCAGTCCTGTTTTGAGGGTTTTGTAATTGTTGCCACTTTAGTGCACCTGTCGTTAAGTCCATGAACACCAATACAGCTGAAAGTGATGAACAATGCCCTCAGCTGCTTAATCAACCAGAAAATTATCAGACAGGTTTAATTAATTTATGCCAGGCCCAATAAAAACAGTGTTCCTTTTAGTGTATATATATATATATATATATATATATATATATATATATATTAGGGGTGTACAAAGCAACCGGTATTTGTATTTGTTGGTGGGGAAAAGTATTTGTATTAGACTGTCCTGAACGTGTGTGTGGGGGGGGTGTCGCTCACTCATCCGCTGCAGTCTCATGAGGAAACGCAGCTTTTTGAAATAAAGTTTCTCTTCTTCCTGAATACAAATATTTTTTAAAGTGTTTGTTAGAAATAATTATTCGTAAAAAACATGTTTGTGCCTTTCCGAATACCGTATTTGGGTTGGGCTCCACCCCTTATATATATATATATATATATATATATATATATATATAAATTTTTCCCCACTTCAATGACATCATCCAGCATTGTTGCCACCTTGCCACCCTGGCTAGACCTTCTGCCCCCCACAGATCCACTGAAGTAAAGGGACTGGTATTTGACCAGCATTCACTGAGGTAAGCATATGGTTTTCTAGCAGTCCCTTTACTTATAGTAAAATGCCCTGGCTGATTTACAAAGCCAAACTAAAAACAAAACGCCCCCATCATTTCCCCAAAAATATATTGTTAACCTACTTATAAATGTGGCAAATAACCCAGTAGTATGAAGTCACACATTGACAAATTTTAACAAAGTTCGATATGTTCCTACAGTCAGATTTTCTGTTTTTGCTGTACTTTATGGGCTTTCTTTTTGTCTCATGGAGGAAAATTGACATTTCTCGCAAATGTTTCAAGACAGTTGGGAAGCTACCTTGAGAATGTTGGTTAAAGGGCTGGGCGATTAATCGAAAATGTATCGTTATTGCCATTTCTCTCTCTTACCGATATAATTTTTTCCATGTCAATAAATTTATGACGTTCATGTCCCTTTAAGAAGCTGTACCACCTGGAGTCACATGACAACGTGACTCAACGTAATACACGTGACAGCCCCATCTAGTGGACAACATTTGTTTTTGCGCATACGTCTAGTTATCGTCCATTTATCGTTATCGAGGTGAACTCCTCAATATACCGTGATATTGATTTTATCGCCCAGCCCTAGTTGGTAACAGTTCAAATGCCAAACAGCTGCAGCCCAGTGAAAGTTGCTACACTTTGCAATGCTGGATTTAGTCGTCTGATAGTCTTCAGTCCTCTTTCATGTCTTAATATTTTAGTTATAAAGATCAAGAATTTTTTTGTTTCTTTTTTGCAGCACCTCACTGCTGCATGTGCAGCAAAGTGACATCAAGGAAAAGCCGGGATTTCTACTCAGTTTTATGTCTCAGGAAGTATCAATTAAATCTGTGACACGCGGGCGAAAAAGAAAAATGATGGAGAACGTGGTGAACGTTTGTTCCCAGAGGATGTGAGCCGAAAGCCGGGGAGAGGATTGCTTGTTTTTAAAATTTTTAGATGCATGTGTGGAGGTGTGCTCCACAGGTAGTGAGAAAAATAAACCCTGCTCCCCCCTTTTCCCATGGAGCAGTGATGGAACGTGCCAGAGCTCCTACCGGGGGGAGCCAGAACCTGGGGGCCTTCAGCCAGCAGGCGCCACCGAGGATGGAGGGCTGCTGTGAGCTCGCTCATTAAACAGCCCTGCGCCCGACCTTAATGATATCCGCCGGCGCGTTTCCTCTCTCCAGCCTTTACTCCCTGCCCCTGCTCCCATCTTTTTCACTTTTACCCTTCACCTCCTCTCCGGCCCTCCCCTCCACTTTCTCCCCCACACTCCCACCATCTGCCTTTCTCATCCCCTCCTCTGTTTGGGTGAGGAAGTCAAACCCGTCTGGCGTTGGGGAGAGAAGCTCTGTCACACTCGCCTTCTAATGAGCAGCCGCTCTGTGTGCCACCAGCTCTCACGGAGCCAAAATGGCCGACACATTTCACACTGCTGTGCCTTGATCTGTCAGGTTTGTGAGCGGCTGGCTTGACGGCTGCAGCGTTGAAGGATGTACGGAAAGAGAGGGAAACAAAAAAAGTAGAAAAAAAACACCCAAAAAAGAAATAAATGATGAAACATGCTGCCTTTGGTGAGAAATCCTTTATTCCAGAGCTGAAACAGTAAAGTGTGTTGGTGGTGCAGGAATCCTTAAGGGCTTTAAAGTAAAGACCTGTTTGATGGCATCCTGGCTTTCATCCGCTGTCTGTATGAGTCAGGATTCATTTACAGGCTTTTCATTCGACATTTCCCCCACCTGTGCCGGAGATATTTGATGTCGGGGTATTTCCAGGGTGTTGGCGAATGATTAACGTCCCAAATCCTTCGGGAATGATCCACCGGACAGAAGCCGGTCGTGTTTGTCCTGCAGGTTGATGATTGACAGAAACGATCCAGAGATCCTTCACTTACTTCCTGTGTGCCCTCCTCAGCCGTTGTTTATGCCAAATTGGTAACAGCTGGAGGTGATACACGAGAAGAACAAACAGAAGCACTCCTCCTACCTTGTTGTGTAACCTCGTATGTGGGTTCTGTTTAACTGTAGATTAGATTAAAAACAGCTCTCAAACGTTACACAATCACTTCTACAGTCTTATGCAATTATCAAGATTTTAATTCTCACTTAGAAGTCGGCTTTATGTAATGTCAGAGTTGGGCTGCTGCAGTTTTTTTTAGGGGACTAAAATTAAGATTAGCTGTCAAATATGGAGAAAATAAGCTTATATGAGAGAGAATGGACCTGGTTCAGGGCCTCAGGACTCAGATAACTACTTTTTTTATTTTTGTTGCAGCTGTGCCAGCAAAGCATCTCAGCATGCACGAGAGATCGGACCTCGCTAAGATAACACGAGACCCTGTCAGGTATCGTATCAGTCAGCTGTGGACAGAAACCTGAGTCTGCAGAGCTGCTCAGATTTGCAAAACAGCCAAAAATCTAAAAGAAAAAAAAAAGTCTGGCCTGAAGAATCTTAATTTCAGAACGAGCTACAGATGGTACCATCAGATTTTGGCCGAGCAAACGCCCAGATCCATGGACCCAGTTAGCTTTGGGTCAGCTTTAGCTGCTGATGGTTGCTGCCTTTTAAAACCTGTCTGAATTATAACACTCTACTGAAATGTAAAACCTGAAGTTATCGTGTTCTTCAGCAACTTTACCAATCTGTACATCCTATATTAAAAACCGTCCAAAGATGTGGGGAAAAACGAGACTGGATGATTGTGCAAATTACAAACCTGCAGATGTGTTGTTGTGTGAGCGTGAAGTCACATCTACATTACAAAACGTGTTTGTTGTTCTGTTAAAAGCAAGTGTTTTTCTTAGTAAATGGTATAAAAATTAATTTCCTATCATGTAAATCTTGTAAATTTTGTAGTTTTCTGGCGATAGGGGGCAGTACATACATTTCAGGGTAGTTTTACACCATATCACCGTGACTGTCGCAAGTTTAAAAAAACATTACAGTAAATGTTTAGCCTGGCAAGCCATCCTATATATGTGAATATATAGTCTGGCCACGAACCATTGACGGCTCTCAGTCGTGAGGCGGGATCTACGGTTGTCTTTCAAACTGTCTGCACGCAATTGGATAGCGCTAGGACCAATCAGAGTAACGAACAACGTGACGTAATCACAGCGACGGAAAAGAGGGAGGCAGCAATGGCGTCTAACATCAATGATTTCTGGCGTTTTTGTATGAAAACATGTGAATATCAGGTGTACTGGGACATTGCACTACTTTGTTTGATAAAAAATAAGAAGCCGCTAAGTATATCAGACAGACTTACGCACGTTGGAGTCTAAATAATCCAATGTTGATGACAAAGCCGTTTCAAACGAACATGGTTCCTGCGTTGCCGCCATGTTGTTTGTGTTCGCAACCGCAGCGCTGACGTCATCGGCTACTCCCGCTCTGTGATTGGCCCAAAATATAGAGCGCTGTGATTGGCCCAACCAAAACTATAGCAAGCTGTGATTGGACAGCCACAGCAGCGGATCAGGCTGCGAGGGTTCCTATGAAGCGTGCCTAGACCAAACTTTGCAAAGCAAGAATTTGGTCTAGTCCACTAGGCTAGATAAATGTTAGCTGTCGAGCAGAAAGCATGTGACCTCGGCGTGACTCCTCAGACTTTAATAGTCCTTCAGTTAATTCCATCGAGAGAATGCAATGCTGATGCTAGTTTTCTGGCGGTGTAGGTTCCAGATCTGCTCAGGGTTCTGTGCCTGCCGATGACGTCACACTACGGCAATAATATATTGCATCTCTTGTCCGATTCAGTTCTTTCACATAGGTTTAGGAAAGAGTATTGCAGTTTTGTTATTACATTCATGTTTCTTACCATTTAAATGTTTTTGAACGTGGTAACGTAACTTCCGTAAGTCGTACGTCCAGCCAATCTTCTAGTATGACGTCATCAGTAGGCTGGTTCACGTATTTTTACTCTTGTTCAGCACTTTGGGGTTGCCTGTGTGACTGTAAATGTGCTATATAAATAACCTTGACCTTGACGTAGAAGGGAACATAGCGTCCAATATGGCGTCCCCCAGAGACTTAGACTTGCACCCCATGTATTTTACACCTGATTTTTATGGTTATATGTTATGAAACCGCCAATATTTTTCAACGATTGGACATCATTTTATTCATTTTCAACAACATTTCGATGGATATTTCCAGAGATTAATGGTAAATGCTACACATTGTTACTTTAATCAATTTTTGTCAATTTAAATGACGTATTATGACTTTTTTTATTTACAATAGTCCTATGGTCTATAAAAACATGTTTTTGTTTTTTTCAACAAAACCCCCGTCACATAAAGAGATTTCAGCTGTTTTATTCTCAGTACCTTCCAGAATGAGCTGTTTTAGGGCTCTTTCATTTTAAAGAGGACCTAGAATACAGTTAACCAACAATCTAAAACAACTTTGAGCCTCTAGAAAGCATCAGAAAAGTTTTTTAGGTCAAGTCAACCTTTATTTATATAGCACATTTAAACAGCAACATTGTTGCCCCAAAGTGCAGCACAACAGTAATAGTAGTAAAAACTAATAAAAATAAAATTTAAAAGCCGACAAAGCATCATAAAATATTAAAACCACAAGCAAATAAAAACAAAATATGTAACACAAGAAAAAAAAGGCTTTCATCTGTCCCAGGAGCCCTGATCCAGGCCATTCTAAACCCCCTAAACCAGCCTTGCTGTGAAAAGAGCTGTTTGCCCCTCCCACTCGGCCAGGACATGAATATGATAATGAGCTGCTTGCTGATTGGTTGGTTTCCCCAGAAGGCCTCAGACACTGGAGACATGCAGGTTTGAGGAGGCGCGGCTCCCCCTAGTGACTCGTTAAGGAAGACTTTCTCAGAACAGGAGGTTTTTCTCTCACCTTTTTCAACTTTCTAATTTTATTTAAAAAGTAGGTCACACACGGCTTTCACTTTTTGGCATGCTACTTTTCACCACCCAAGCTGTCTTTATTCAACAACAACAAGGAACATGTTGGTTTACATTCTAGGTCCTCTTTAAGAGAACAAGCTGTTGCTGGCCACGCCCACCCACCCCTGCTCGGGCTGCTATAAGCTAAGAAGCTCCGATATCCAGGAGGGACTCGGAGTAGGATTTTGAGGAACACCGGCGAGCAAATTCAATTACAAATTTATATTCTTAAATTTAAGACGTTTGTAAAATCCCCTCACTGATTAACAATGAATGTTGTTTATGTTGTACGTTGGTGCTTTTCACGGTAGTGTTGACGTAATCCCAGAAAAACGGCCGTTGCACCGACTGATCTGCTGTTGCCCTCAGCGTGTGAATCGCTTTGAAGCTCAGGAGCTGCAGGGACTCACTGGGTGTGTTTTTGCATGTGCATCCAGTTGGTGTGTGCCAGAATGTGTGTGTGTGCACTCGTAGCCTGAGTGTGGGAGAATAAGCGGTTGTTTTTTTTCCTGATCACAAGCTGGCACCTGTCACAGCGGCAGAGATCCCATCCACACCTCTGAGGAGCAACAATGAGAGTTTTCTCCGCCGTAGAACAAAACAAAGAGCGTTTCTTCCTCCTTCCTGAACGCCATCACGGAGGAACATTTGCTGCTGATTGGTTTGGACCAGATTTGCATAATGTGTGGGCTGAAACGACGGTGAACAATAAGCGTCTCAATGCGAACGGGCAGTTTAAGAGCTATGGCAACCAAACAGTGAAGAAAACAACAATTCAAGCAACAAAAGTCACTTTCAGCTCGTTCCCGTCGGATTGGGTTTAATGCTTTGATGATTTTGTCGGCCTACGTACTGCCTCAGACATCTCCTAATCACTCTCTGCTCTCATGATCCGACATTTCCATGAGGGTCTAAAATTAAAAATGACATCACTTTCTAGTCCTTTTTTCCTCTTTTAGAGGCGTTGAGCCGAGGGCCTGAGTTATTGACTCAGGTTGAGTGTCTTTGCAGGCTTGGGTAGGGGCTGGGGGGGATTATGTATCAGAAGTGTGATGCTGTTGACACTCCTGTCGCCTTTGCAGCTCCGACATGCCAAGGCCTGGACGCCTGCCCGCTCCTACAGCATCTAAATGTGTGTCGAGGCGGCGAGTTTGAGAGGTCAGTAGATGGTTGTTTTGGGTGTTGGATGAATTGTGTATGAGAGCCGGAGTTGGGGGAAAACGTGGCGAGCCAGCTGGCAGCCTCTGGCTCCAGTTTACCTCACGGGCACCGGGTTTGGCAGCTGGTCTCTTTGTGCCAAAGGAGACACGACTCACATCTATGTATGTTTAGTCAAGAAGCAAAAGGGAATATCTGGGGATGGAAGCCGTACAGAGAGGTTGGAGATGTACAACACTTTCTAAACCACCTGTTCTCAAATTAAGAAATAAATCTCCATATTTAGATGTATAACTGTTACATTTTTGTCCCGGACAGACAAAACCGTTAAGACTGTAGCCAAAGGTTTTGAGAATGACAAGTTTGCTGCTTCCTCAGGTGTTTCTATGGTTACTGAAGTAGAATTACTTGCATTTTTTTCAAGACTTTTATTTAAAATTTCACAACATTAATGCAAAAAGTCAAAATATGAAGTCTTAATCTTTCTTTTTCAAGACCTCTGCAGTTCACCCTGGCATCATGGCAGCTCATTGTCGGAGGTTGCCGGGTTTTATTTGTCCAGCCGCCCACTGGAGGGTTTACCACACGTTCTTAATGGGATTAAGGTCTGAGGAATTATCTGGACATGGACCCAGAATGTTCCTGTTTTGATCCCTGAGCAACTTAGATGTGACGTTAGCCTTACAGCACGGTGCTCCATCTGGCTGCAGAAGACATTGTTCACCACCAAACTGTTCTTCAATCAGAGGAGTTCCTCTAGGAGGGTGTTTCGGTACCGTTCTTTGTTCAGTCTACTTCCATGGCTCAGGATGCTTTAGCAGTCCAGTCCCAGCAGAATATCAGTCAGTTCGTGTCTTGGAGAGAAATGGCTTCTTTGCTGTCCTTCTTGGAACCATGCCTTTCGTCGAGAGTCACTTTACTACAAATCACTCACACCTGCCTACTGGCAATCCTGAGCACCTTCTGCATTGGTGGTGTCCCAGTCTGACCGGGTCAACTTTAGAAGAAGGTCCTGGTGCTGCCGGACATAATTCTCTGAGTTCCTGAAGATTTCTTCAAAAATGTAAATAAAATTTTTGTTAATTTTCATGAGAAAGAGCGACATGTATTTCACAACGGATGCCGTCATCCTTAAATCCTCTACCTTCATTTCTTTTTAAACATCTCTTCACACATGTAGGTAATTCGTAGCAGCGTTTTCTATTATTGTCTTGGTTCTTCATCCCACACTTTACTCCTCTGCTTCAGCGCTTCCCTCTAAAACGAAGGAACGCCTGCATTAACACATATTTATCCGAGTTGCTGCTGAGCAGCGTAACATAGTTTTATGGAGTAAACACTGAACAAACCAGATGGCTATAAACACAAATGTAGTCATATTCCTGAGCTCCTGCACCCGCTCTGAATTTTAATTTTTCTCCTAAAAAAGAAAAGAAACTGAATAAAGAAATCGAACACAAATCTGCAGAGAGATCAGCTTTTGTGACACTTTACTCTTTTTTGAGTGTTATGAAAAATTTTAAATTCTGCTTTATGTTTTTTCTCAAAGACCCATTCAGCCGATCCATGTTTAATTTTAAGGGTTTCAGATGGAAAACTACTTTTTATTATTACAGCACTAAATTATTTTATTCAGTATGAATATTTTCAGGACTGAATGAATTCTGACGCATAGAAGGAATCTTAAAATGGCTGATTTAGTTCCAAGGTCTAAACTTTTAATGTTACTAAATTCAAAAAGTATTTCAGAATAGAATTTTAAATTTTGCAAGAGGATGATGCAGATACTGTAAGAATGGAAACCCTCATGCAGACAGAATGGTTGATTAAACGAACCGTTGGATGGGTTTGGGTTTTTATTTCTACAGTTGATTCCTTTTGTAATTTCATTTAAATGTTTTAAATCGGCGCTGAAAATCAGTTTTCCTCTCCAAGTTTTGCCACCTGTCGTCAGTGGGTGGTTGAACAAGTTAGAAGTTCATTTAGAACATCTATTATAGGGAAAATAACTATTTAAATGTGTCTTAGAAGAAAAAAACACATTTTCATTTAGGATATCTCCACAAATAACACAAGCCTGGAGGAGTTCTGCTGTGTGGTGGAGTTGCTAATGCTAACGGTTAGCTTCTACTAGCCGAGACGTGCTAGCGTAAAGAGTCCGTGAAGGCTAATTTGACATTGTGACGTGTAATTGATTGGCTTTTCTACTCCAACCGTTCCCCCGTCTATTTTCGGTGCATGAAAAACGTCTAGAAGACTATTTTCACATTTAGCCTGCATGTTAAATTCAGAGTGAACGATCATATTTAAAAAATAAACATTGAAGTTGCTCTTTAATTATTACGTAATTTCTTTGAAAATTTTCTGAATGTCGGAGTTTCCTTCTGTCTCCAGTGTCTTCATGGGTCAATGGTGGCAGAGGGGTTAAGTGGCCGCCTTGCAATCGGAAGGTTGCAGGTTCGCGTCCCGCTCAGTCTGTCGCTGTTGTTGTGTCCTTCTTAGTTGTTCACTAACCCCTCCTTAAGTTGTTCCGACATTTCTCTACTTGAATCCCTGAAACTAATCTGAGAAGGGTTCCGAACACCCTCAACCTGAGGTAGTTTGGGCGATGCCGCTTGAATGTCTCCTGGAGGTGGTGTTGGACAAGTCCTGCTGTCAGGAGATCCTCTGGGTCAGCCAGGACATGCTGAGGGATTATATCGTTAGGCTGGCCAAGGAAGATCTCAGGGTCTCAACGGAGGAGCTGGTGGAGGTGGCTGTGGAGAGGGTGGGTTGGTTTGTTCCACTATGGCTCCAGCAACCCAGACCCAGGTAAACGGATGGTGACGATGACATTTCTTATATATTCATTTCATTTTCCTAACCACTTCATTCAGTAAGGATCAGGGGGAGCTGGTGTCCATCTTCAGCAGTCACCAGGGAGGGGACACTCTGGACAGGTCTCCAATCCTATTCACACACTCACCTATAGAGACAATTTAAAGTATCCAACCTAAACATGCATGTTTTTGGTCATTTAGCCCAATGATGATGACGGAATTCGTCATTTGTTGCGGCTCAGTGACAACACAAGACAAAACAGCACCTGAAACCCTCGTTCAGCAATAAAACCAAAAGCACGACATAAACATTTAGAGGAAATGCCTCCAGACTTCTGCACTAAGTGACAGTGAAGTCAACAAGAAGAAGATGAGGGGAAAATGGAAACATCTGGAGCAGAATTCCTGATGTTTGATCGGGAAACGCCTCTGATATTCCAACCCATCCATCACCGTGAGAGATATTTCCAGTGGCAGAGCCTGCTGCATGGAAACTCCACTCCACCGGGCTCATTGTTTCACAGTATGAGTCCTCGCTCTGATGTGTTGTGACAGCTCCGAGTCCCTCAATATTAAACCCTTCTGAACGGAGAATGAAAACATCTGGGGCGCAAGGTTAGAGCGCTTTTTCCCAACCTCCCAGTCTCGAGGATACCAACTCAAACATTATGGTGTTTGGTCTCCCTGCGCCACACACACACACACACATGCGTTAAATAACGCCCAATGGCACTAATGCAAACAGCAACAAAACCGACAGCCCGTGTCAGGATGGAGGTACGGTACTGTGGGTCCAGCGTGGTTGAGATGAACTTGTTTCAGGTGCAGAGAGCCGTTGATCTTAATGAAGCTGATGAAGAGAAGCAGCTGGGTTGACAGGCAGGTGCGGTAACTGATGGAGCGGTTTGTAGGAATCAAATCGAGACGGGCAGACGGAGCACGGTGAAGGTTCGTCTACCTCGCACCAAATCCTCACCGGGAATATCAACCCGACTTTAATGCATACCCTGTAATTATCTTATCAAACAGCTGCACTTTGTTAGCTCTCACTTTGATTAATGGCTGATCAAACAAACTGCTCTATTTACTGCATGTAGGTCAGCTTGTACCTGCCCAAAATATATATATAAAAAAACTTGACTGTAGTTTAGAGACGTAACATCAGGATGTTGCACCTGGTAGGTCTAAAAATATTTTCTTTTATTGCAAAAAAACATTATAAAATGTTCTGATTATACGTTTAAAGTCAAGTTTTTTCTCCTCTTGACTCCATTACTGATTATATAGTTTACATTTGACTTTTTTCTAATTTCACCCTAATAGGGTTGTTGTTTGTTTTGCTGTAGATGTCGCTGGACGTAATTACTCAAATCATCCTTGTTCTCCTTATTGCTGCTCTATCAGTCAGTCATAACATGCTTTTGTTTGTTTTCCTCATTTAGTCCAAGTTCACTTCCAGATTAATTTCCAGCCCCGTAATTCCCTCTCCTGCCCCGAGCACACACGCTGTGAATACAGATCGTCTCACTCATGGAGGTCTTTCTGACTCTTTTTATCAAAACACCCCTGCTCCTTTGCCAGATTATTTACTTTTAGTATTATTATTTGAAACTCAATGTAACAAGAATGTTTCATGTTTAACCCTTTAATTACTTGGATCTTCTCCATCCACTACGCTCATCCTGCCTGCTGGCGTCTGCTCAAGCACCTTTTACTGGTCTGGAGTGGCCGTGTGTGGTTCATCCAGAGTTCATAAACACGATCCGGCTTCGTCTGGTTTCCATAGTTTTTTGCATTTGTGTTGTTGGCTAGCGATGTTGTCGGTTTATTATAACAGTTTATCCCCTAGCGATAAAACTAGTTATGCTGCAAAATTGACATTAGTCAATGGGACACGTCTTAACAATCCATATGCGTTACAGCCAGGTGAGTGGATCAACGACGAGAAAAAATGGCCAAAAATTCAGTGGCCGGACATCCACTCGTACCTGATCGACACGCCAAGCCTTTATTCCCGGGAGAGCCTGAAATCCTACAAAACCCTGGATGCTTACAGCTATGTAACGGACAACCATGTTCAGGACATACTATTGCACGATTTTAAGATTGAAAACTTTGTGGCTATGTAAGTGATACGTCTTTTTTTTTTTTTTTTGCTAAGCCCGCCCCCTGCCTCGTAAAATCCGTGCAATAGGAAACTGAGCGGCGACCAGAACTAACCAATAGCCTTAGACTACCGCTTGCGTGCTCCAGATTTAAGGAAGTACCTCGGCTGATGCAGAGTTGATGAACTTTTCACGGACAAGTAAGTCTTTAAAATATAAATATATGAAAACACAACATGACGAGAATAATAATTGTAAAACGTGTTTTAGCTGTTTGTCGGCTACAGAAGCACATTCATAAACAAGAAACGTGCAGTCGCCACCTTAAATGATAGTCCACCCGACTATTGGTGTTATACACTTGTCAGCCACTAGATGGTGCCATCAGATAAAAGAAATTCTCTGGAGAGCTACTTTAACTTTAAAAAGAAACATAAACATCAAACAACTCCTCCCAGCTGTTATTGATTTATTTATTTATTACCTTTGAGCTATTAATTTCTCTTACTTGTACTTAGTTAATTTTGTTTTAAGACACAATATTTATATTTAAGAACTCTTTAAATTTTGAAAAAGCATGATAAAACTATTGGAAGTTGAATGACACGAAACAATTTCATCATATTTATGGGAAACACGGAACCCTAGACTGTTGGCACGAGGTTTTGGCTGGAGCTATTTTTCATGATAATCCCTTTTGCTTTAAGGTTTCTATTACAAGATGTAAAATACCCTTATAATCTTGATTAGAATCTGTCGTATGAATAGATGAGATCAGAGAACACGCCAGACTTATCTGACATTTCTACCGTTGGGAGTCAGGGGGAATCCTCGTGGATGGATATGGAATGTATTTCAGGCAAGCTCAAACTCATAGAGAGACAAAAAAATAAGATATTTCTGTTTGTATTGGCAGCTGTCGAGTGGATCAGCTTACCTGTTTGACTTACGTGAAGGGTCTGTCTGCAGCACGAAGCAGCTGAACCGTTCCTCGTCTCTTTGTCAAACAGAGAAACGTCGATGCAATCAACAAAAACTAAACTTTTAACTCGTTCTCGGCCTTTTGCGTAATCGCAGCAGTTTCATAACGTTACACAACCCGGTTACTGTAAGTTACAGGAACAGGAGCAACAAGTTTATTCAAAAACAAAAACAGACTTCTGCGTCACGAGAGAAAAGGTTAAACTGGAGAGCAGCAGGAGTTTCAATCATCGTGGGAACGTCCTCTTTGGAGGTTCTGACACCAACACTCAGTGATTTAGAGGCTCATTTCCACAGCTGAAGGTCACAATTTCACAACTATTTGTCATTTTTTTAAAGGTTGCATTAATTTATTTCTACAGTTTTATTTCATGTTCCTTTTTTCTGTTAATTTCATCACATATTCAGTTTTTTATTAACAAATTTATCAAAAATATTCAATTTACTAGCCTTTTTTATGTTTATTTATATTGTAGAGAAACTGTTTAGCTGTAATGTTACAGCTGTGTGTTTCACTGGCTGCGTGCTCTGACCTGTCGGGCTTTTCCCGTTATATTCATCACGGTTCATGATATAATCTGCTTTCCCAGAGACTTATGAGGAAATTTAGGCTAAAAAACGACTGTCATGTTTCATATGTACAGGTAACAGACTTTCCTTTTTCAAATTTTCTGTTTTAATTGACAGAATTGAAGGTTGTCAAACATGTAAGGGATCAAAACCCCGAATAACTGCTGGCTTCATACCCGAGCTTCAAACTAGGCTGATGAGAAATAATGGTTACAGCCGTTTTGTCACATATAAACGTTGTGCTCACTCAATATGACACAATCTGTTAGTATTCAGACTGTTTCAAGGGAATAATATTTAATTTTAGGTCACACTATTAAAGGTGACAAAGGTGAGGACATTTTAGGAGTTTTCTAAGATTGATTAGCTCTGGCGTCCATCTTGGATTTGATGAGTGGTAGATTTACGTGTGAGCATCATAACAGACATAAAGGGTTTACTCCAATACCAAATGGTTGACTTGATGGGAAAGGTTTTAAACAAAAAAGAGTGTTTATTTTGAGCCCAGCTGCCCAGAGAAGATGACTTTTAGCTACTACAATACCAGAAGAGCTTCACATTTTTAAGCTTTTGCCATTTTTGTGTTTTTGACCAGAGGAAGCCATCTTGAAAAGGGCTTACACCAACATTTAACGACAAAGTTCTAAAGAAAGATTTTGTACAATGTGTTGTCCTCAGAGTGACAGGGATACCGTTCAGCTACTTCCACATTAACGTTAGCTCATCTGTAAAACCATAGACATGAATATGTAGATGCCCCACTGGGCGCTGGACAGTGTAACAGCTTCGTCGCCATATTGGATGGGTCCTTCACTCTCCAAACCTTATATCTTATATATAGTCTTTGCTCCAAACCCAACTGGAGTCAACGCAGGGTGAACAGCTATGCCCATTTTTTGTGCAGCCTACGGTTCTAACAACCAGTGCACTATTGAAAACAGATCACGTGGGACTTTTCTAGCCAACCTGTTGGAATTTTATATTTTATTTTTTTATTTAATTATATTTACATTTTACCTATCATGCCATACCACATGTCTGATTTTGGGAAAAAGCATAATAAAATGTGTTTTTGAGTTGGGTAAGCACCTTCCTCAGTAGGGGGCGAGTAGAGACCCATCCAAGATGGCGGCCAGCCACTACAGCAGCTCCTATAGGCAGCGCCAGTCCACAGGGCGTCTGCCAAAGGGCGTCTACGTATATATGTCTGTGTGCAAAACTGACTGGTTTGTAGCCATTTTTGTGTCTGCTAATGTTGATTATAGTGGCGGCCATCTTGAATTGGGTTGGATCCAAAAGTTTGAGGGGTACATACACTAATTACCTTTCAGAAGTTTTGTAAAAATCTGTATTGGTTCATTAGATAATTTGGTAATAAACACATGCGCACAAAGGCAAAAACATTATTGTCCACCTTTCTAACTTTTGGTGGTAGATGATGAAGAAACAGTGTTTTGATCATGATCTACATCTCCAAATGGAGAAACGTCTAATTTATCATTTCCTATAGAGACTCAGACAGATTTCAGGGTTTCGCTCACTGGTTGATGTGGAACGCAGCCGCTTTGAACTGAAAATGCATCAAAGTGGATTTTTTTCACAAATCTTCTAGTTATGTTTGGTGCTAATGGCTTCATTCGGTGTGTTTTTCTGTGATGTTGGCTGGTATTTAATTAGATATCCCTGTATGTGTCCCCCCCAACAATGAAACAGTGAATTCCGTGTCTGTATCTTCGCTCTGCTTTGAAGCCATTTAAGTGTTACGGACTTTGTGAGCCCATTTGGACTTAAAGACACATCTGGGCTTAATGCTTCAGTGTCACATCTCATTTAGATAAGGAGATGTTCTAAACCAGACGCAGGCTATAAATAAGCATTGCTTGTGGCAACATTACTTAGATCTCTAAAGAGTTACCTCCTTACTTGTTGCAGACTTTCATCTTCATTTTACATTATTCAAAAATGCTTTAATATAAACATTTTCCTCCAAAAATAACTCAACATGTGACATAAAAACACTTCGGTACACAGCAGACTGAACTCACCTGCCTTCTTCTTAAAGAGATACTTAGGCCATTTTGAAGTGTGTTTCCAAGTAAAAGATATGAATTGATGCTATTTTCCTTATCTTAAGTCCCAAGTATTCGTCACACACTGGTGAAATTACATCTCTGCATTTGACCCATCCCCGTGGTGGGGAGCGGTGAGCCGCAGCTGTGGCCGCGCTCGGGAACTATTTGGTGGTTTAACCCCCCAATCCAACCCCTTAGTGCTGAGTGTCAAGCGAGGAGGCATTGGGTCCCATTTTTTCAAAGTCTTTGGTATGACCCGACCGGGAATCGAACCCTGACACTCTACCACTAGGCCACCGGAACTGGTTGAAAAAGCCTGGTCTTGACCCGACTGATCCATCAAACTTTCGACCGACTTACAAGCTCCCCTTCATGTCCAAACAACTGGAAAAAATTGTTTTTGAGCAACTAAAAGGGTTCCTAGATGAGCATGGGATGCCTGAGGTTTTTCAGTGTGGCTTCAAAAAGGGCCACAGTACTGAAACGGCACTGCTGATAAATGACATTTTACTGTCCTCTGACTCCGGTCATACTGTGGTCTTGGTGCTTCTGGACTTGACCACAGCTTTTGATATGGTGACCATGGAATTCTCTTGAGTTGCTGTGAAAGTACTGTTTGTATCCGTGGACGTGCTCTGAAATGGTTTCATTCCTACTTGTCTGACAGGAGTTTTTGTGTTAAAATTGGTGACTCAGTGTCCTCCACAGCTCTCCTCTGACATGTGGTGTTCCTCAGGGGTCCATTCTTGGGCTACTGTTGTTCACCTTGTACCTGCTTCCCCTGGGGTCTATTTTTCAACGGTTCGGGGGGGCTTTTCACCTCTATGCAGATGATAGCCAAATCTATGTGCCCCTTAGCCGTGACAGAAATGTCTGTGCAGCAAAATGATTGGATTGTATAGCTGCGGTTAAATCATGGATGTTTGCAAACTTTCTGTATTTCAATGAAACCAAAACTGAAGTTTTACAGATTGGCCCTAGACATGCAGGTGGTGCTGACTGGATTTGGGACCATTAACCCAGTTCCTTAAGCCCACTGTCTCTCATCTTGGTGTGAAAATGGAACACATAAGCTAGGTGGTGAGTGCTAGCTTTTTTCACCTGAGACAGCTAGCGAAGATAAAAACATCTTCATCATTTTGAAATTCTTATCCATGCCTTTATGACGACTAGACTGGACGACTGTTGCACCCTGTATGCTTTGATTTCACACCTGCAGCTGTTCCAGAATGATGTGGCACGTCTTTTAACTGGTACTCGTAACTCCATTGTTTTTTCTTGCTCAAAACACAGTTTAGCAATGATTTTTTTACCTTAAATTACTGACAGTTTTGGCGACAAACAGCCGCCATCTTCAGAGGCTCGCCGGCTTGACGGTGTCACTTCCGCTGTTTATTCAAGCCGGCGAGGCTCTGACAATGATGGCTGTGCGTCACCACAACTGTCAGTAATTTAAAGTAAAAAAAACATATTGGTGAACTGTGTATTGAGCAAGAAAAATCAATGAGTTAAAAGAAACACAAAGAACATAACGTAAGCACGACCATATTTCACCAGTCCTATCAGCCCTTCATTGGCTTCCGGTCAGGTACCGAATTGATTTTAAAATTTTGTTATTTGTTCATAAATGTGATGGTGACAGAGGAGTTAAGTGGCCGCCTTGCAATCGAAAGGTCGCAGGTTCGCGTCCCGCTCAGTCTGTCGCTGTCGTTGTGTCCTTGGGCAAGACACTTAACCCGCCTTGCCTGCTGGTGGTGGTCGGAGGGACCGGTGGCGCCTGTGTTCGGCAGCCTTGCCTCTGTCAGTGCGCCCCAGGGCAACTGTAGCTACATTGTAGCTCATCAGGACTCCCTTGAAAATGAGGTTTTTAATCTCAATGGGACCTTCCTGGTTAAATAACGAATAAATAAATAAAAATCATCACCAGCGTGTGAATGTGTGTGTGAATGGATGAATGATACACTGTAGGGTAAAGCGCTTTGGAGTCCTTTGACTCTGAAAGGCGCTATACAAGTGCGGGTGATTTATCATGGCATGATAGTTAAATATAAATATAATTACATAAAATAAAAACATATATAAAAAATGAAATAAAAAATTCCAACAGGCAGGCTAGAAAAGTCCCAGTAAAGTTAGAGATTAAAAATTAGATTAACGCGATTAAAAAATTAGTGCACTAAATACGTCTGTGATTAATTAATCTAAATTAATGCGATAATTTGACACCCCTAACTAATAATAATAATAAATAATATAAAAATCATAATAAAAAGTTAGAACATTTACATCCACTTTTAAACCACTTGTCTCTCCTCACCTGGTCAGATGTTAGTGAGAGGGGGGAGCGAGGGAAGGTGTGGTGTTGTGGGGGGGTTGATAGTTGGGGAGATATATTATTAGTTAATATATTATATTATATGCAAATAACATACTAGAAAAACACTGACTATTCATATTATGCGCCTGAAATAGTTTTTTTGTACCAGTTTTTGTCGCTGGTGGGGTCACCGGGTTCAGATGCTACTCTCACACGGAATGAGACAAGATATCTCATAACGATTACGCTCATCATACTAAATAAATACCGCAATTTTAACACGTAATCCTACATTGAAACAATATTATTGTAAATAATTATCTCGCATTTCACTACAGTGGACGGTACCGCACGCTCTACATGATGATCAATAATTATAAACACATCACATTTATCCCAGTCCCTGTCTTCCCCATGAAATATATAAACGCTAATCTTACCTGGTAAAACATGTTCGCTGCAAATCCAGAAATACTTTGAGGGCTGCTAGTTCATTTTATTGATCGCTGCGGTTCCTCTCCGTCCTCAGTCTCCATCAAAGTTATTTAAAAAAAAACAAGGTGCGTTTACAACTGCGCAGCCAACTATTACCATTATACTGTAAAATCAACTAAATAAAACCGATAAAGTGCTGAAAACTGGCTTGTTTTGACTAACTTCACCGCAGTTTCAACGTGTGTAAACGCTCTTTTTGCCAACCATCATGGCAAAGGGGGCGGTCCCATGAGCGTCGTGACGACACATGCTAGCTTTGTGATAACACTCCCCAGGTGTTGATAGCAAGATTAACTTTATTTATGAGAAATCTTTCATTAAAGACAAGTAATTGATCTTAACAAAGCTATTACCAACACATGGCTCATTAAACGTGTCAACATTTATGCTAACATTAAAATGTTTCAGTTTATGTCAGTACAATCAGCAGGGCACCGCAGGGAATCGAACCCCGTCTCATTGAGAGTACCATTACCAGTGCCTTTTACTTTTTGTGTTGACAAGGAAAAGAAAACCTGCATTCTGAAATACATAAATGACCTCAAAATGCAGGAAAAACAAACCTTTACTCATCAATTCAGGCCCGATTCAAGATGAGTTCCTTTTTGTGACATGTCCCCTACCCCTGTATTAAACAGTGCATTGAGTTCAGTTGATTATTCAAATGAGTTCAAAGTTTCCCATGTAAGGAACCCAGCAGATTGCATGTTTTTGGAACCCACGCATACATGGGGAGAACAGCTAACTTCTTACAGAAAGGAATCTGATGAGAATTTAACCAGCGACCTTGTTGCTAGGCAACAGTGCTACTCACTGTGCCACCATGATTCCCCGTTTTTTTTCTTATTTGTGTGTGTTTGGGGGTCGGGGTGTCTTGTTTAATCCTCAGATAAGGTTTTGGGGACGCAGTGGCTGTTTTAACCTCTCAGATCAGTTGTTCACTCCCTCATTTTTCCTCTGAGCTGTTGCTGGTGCACCACGGTGGCCCGGTGCTACCCACTGTGCCACCATGATGCCCTGATTTTTCATATAAAGGTGGGAGGTGAGAGGATGGGGGTAGAAGGTCCTCAGTGTTTCCTTTTTTCTAATAATAATAATAAAAGTTACAACATTTACATCCACTTTTAAACCACTTGTCTAATACAAGAAATACCTTCAAAATATAAGGAAGTCCAGGCTTTTGTTTTCTATGACGTGGATTTCCTGGTCACAAGAGGAAGAGCTTTCATGGGGAGTGTCCCTTGCTGAATGGTTCTGCCTTTGATTGGCCGTAGTAAGGTCGTTCTTGGTTTGGGGTTGAGAGCGGATGGTAGGTATGGTTCCTTCTTCCCAACATCTTTAGAACCATCAGCCTCCACCATTGTTTTCTGACTTTCCAATTGTCCTGCTCGATCTCTTGGAGACTTTTTCCCAGGCGAAACAAACGCTTTTTCAATCTTCTTTGGAGATACATCCATCTTTTTCTCCTCAGCCCCTTGTTTATTGGTTGTTTTTATGTTTTTGTCGTCCTTGGGAGATGTTTCATTCCTGAAGCTCTGTCGAAGTTTGTCTTCAGAGTCTGACAGACATCGGTCTTCTGTTATGTCTGCTTCAGACAAACCTAGATCCTCCATCAATGAATCAAAGAGCTCAACTGTTGCTGTTTGATCTTTGGGAGACATTTTACTAGAGCTCTTGTGACGTTTGTCCTCAGAGTCTGACAGACATCGGTCTTCTATTATGTCTGCTTCAGACAAACCTAGATCCTCCATCAATGAATCAAAGAGCTCAACTGTTGCTGTTTGATCTTTGGGAGACATTTTACTAGAGCTCTTGTGACGTTTGTCCTCAGAGTCTGACAGACATCGGTCTTCTGTTATGTCTGCTTCAGACAAACCTAGATCCTCCATCAATGAATCAAAGAGCTCAACTGTTGCTGTTTGATCTTTGGGAGACATTTTACTAGAGCTCTTGTGACGTTTGTCCTCAGAGTCTGACAGACATCGGTCTTCTATTATGTCTGCTTCAGACAAACCTAGATCCTNGCGCTGGGGCGCCCGACGGAGGATGCAGTGTTCTAGGGCTGCTTAGCTGATGCGGATGGTACTGCTTTAGGTTGGCGCTGTGGGAGGAAAATGAGCTCCACTTTGGCAGAAACCTGGCCATAAGTTGCCTTCGATGGGAGTCTGGTCCGGTTAACTTTTTCATATTTCATATTCTATGTATTATACTTACTGTACACACCACTTTACTGATTATTTTACATAGTTAGATGCTAAACTGCATTTTGTTGTTCCAGTATTGGTCGTTTTAGGTTAGTCCAGTCATTCAGAAACAAGATTGGGGGAAGATGACCAGGCTAATATCTCTCATTAGCACCACAATCATATTGAACCTGAAAAATATTTATTTCTAACTTTCAGAGATGAGTAGTACTTATTGTTTGCTAGCTACCTTTTTAGTCTGGCTTGTATGTAGCATTACTATAATTTATGGTTAGCTGAGAAAAATCTCAGGGTGGACACTCATACCACTAGGCCAGTGGTAACAGCTGCAAAACTGTGTAATAACAAAATTTTGTAAACAAGTGTGATTAAGTATGATTTAGATGTTTGCATAGATGTTACCTTTAAGGTTGAAAACTTTTCAGTGTTGATATAAAAATGTTAGTTTACCACGCATTTTTGTACAAATGCTTATTTAACATAACACATGTGATGTATAACCTTTACACAATTGTTAACTTCTTTATGTTGTGGCATTATATATAAAGTATACAGCCAAAAAGTTAAAAAACCTTATTCACGTAATAGCCCCTCACGCTCAATAATATTTATGAAGGAATTTACGAACAATTCCTGGAGACAGGCACCAGCCAACCCCACAATCATGGAAAAGATGGACGGAAAACTAGATAATGGAGGGATGGACTATGATTCATTTCCCTGGAAAACTTCAAAACTCAACAGCCCAAATGTAAGGATCTGTAATTTTACCAACATACCTCTCTTTATGTGCTTTTCATCTTTTTTTTTCTGTTTCTTCTTCACCTTCTTTCCTTTTGTAGTCTTTCTCCTTTTGTGCTTCTTCTTCTTCTTGTTCCTCTTTCTCTTTCTGTTGTTATGGTCCCTGGTTTTCCTGTCCTCTGCCCTCCACCTATCATACTACAGGTGGGCCTGCCTTCAGCACCTGAGAGCAGCAGAGAGAGAGAGGAGTGGCTGCAGCTGGCAGCCATCACCAATCAGCTGCCACTGAGGACATTTAAGCCTTCTCCCACTTTCATTCGAGGAGACACAGAAGCAGGCTGTGAGCTCCATAGCTAGTAGTGTATGGTGTGTTATTTGTGATCCTCCTGCTAAGGATAAGGATAATAGTTGCTGTTTTGAACACCCGTGTGGGTTTTAGTAGGAAGAAAGACTTGTTTAGTAAATATCCCTCTCTAGTCCTCAGTTTAATTCAGCTGTGTGTGTTTTGCTTTCTGAGGATTTTTAGTTAAGAGAGTGGTTTTCTAGTTTAGTTGAGTCTTTTTGGTGGTATTTTGTGTTGGCCTTTGTAGCATTTAGGTTTAGTAGGCATTTTTCTTGGCTTGTTTGGATTTCTCCTCTCTCCTTTAGAAGGAGAGAGTCGCTCTTTGTTCATATTAGTTGGGTTTTTCCCCTCTCTGTTACCAAAGAGAGAGACACCCTGAGTTGTCTATACCTTGTACAGTTTACTAAAACCCCTTGTTGTTAATTAAACCTTTTTGAACCATCCCTGAAAACCTTATTCCTCATTTCAGTTCCTCAGATCCTGACACCCTACCTCACCTTTAGTTTCCTTTTATTTTATGCTTTTACTGTGTTCTCCCCTCATACCTCCTAGACCACAAGAGGGGATGTAACATAATGGGGGCTCGTCTGGGATCTTTTCTGCCCACTTAGTGAGCCAGTACTAGCAAGGGTGTTCAGTTTATGTGGAGTTATTTTTTTTTTCCTGAGTTTGAGTGAATAATAGTGGTTGGGGCCGTCTAGTGTGGTGACGGGTTTTGCAGTGCTATAGACCTTGCTACAGTTATAGTTGTTGTTCATTGTGCTTTAATTAATCCTGTGATGTTTTCATTGAAGGGATTTTTGGACGTGCCCTCGCGGAAGGCGGTGGAGCGCTGTCACAAGAGCGATCTCTTGGAAGTGGCTGCGCACCTTGGTCTCAGTGGCACCAGCACAATGCTGAAAAAGGACTTGAAAACTGCTGTGATCTCTGCTTTAGAGACCCAGAACCTGCTACTGGCAGAGGAGAGTGAGGAGAAAGAGCTGACAGAGGACCTGCCCGTCCCAGAGCTACCCGCAGATGGCGCTGCTGGAGAAACTGAGGAACCCACATCGCCTTCCACCCCTCCTGAAGAAACTGCTTCCGGGGTTTCCACCCCTTTTCCTGCAGGAGAAATTACTTCCTCCTCCCCTTCGCGCAGAGACTCGATTACTGCTGCGAGGCTTAGGGTTCGGATGGCTCGCCTAAAGTATGAAGCCGAGAAGGAGGAAAAGATTCAGCTCCGAAAGATGGAGGTAGAAATACGCCGCATGGAGCTTGAGGCAGAGACTCAAATCAAGCTAAAGAGACTGGAGTTGGAGTGTCTCGCCCTGTCGACACAGGGGACGCAGCTGAAGAACGCCAACCACAGCTACTGACACAAGCACGGAGTCAGAAGCTTCGACGACGGGAAAGAGTACGGAGAAGGATACCACTGAAGAGTGACCGAAGCCCGATATTAGCAAGTGCCTTGCGTTGGTGCCGCCTTTCCAAGAGGCTGAGGTGGACAGCTACTTCCTGCATTTCGAGCGCGTTGCGGCTGCCCTCATGAGATGTGGTCCTTGATCCTCCAATGCAGACTCACAGGTAAAGCACAAGAAGTAATGGCTTCTCTTTCCATTTCCGATAGTCTTGATTATGATTGTGTTAAGAGGGCCGTGTTAAGTGCATATGAGCTTGTACCTGAAGCCTATCGGCAAAAAATTTAGAGCTGTGTCAGCTAAAAGAACTGACCAAACATATGTGGAGTTCTCCAGAGAAAAGGTCCTTTTGTTCGAAAAGTGGGTGGCGGCTTCCAAAGCCACCACTTTTCTGGAATTAAAGGAATGAATTCTCCTTGAGGAGTTCAAACGATGCTTACCTGAACGTACAGTGTTATACCTGAATGAACAAAAAGTAACCTCACTGTCGTCCGCAGCGTTACTAGCGGATGAGTTCTCATTAACACACCGCGTGGGTGGTAATTATCCTACCAGGGAAGTCAGAAGAACTCCAGTGATGAAATCTAGTACTACAGCTAACCCTACAGCTACTGGTAATAATAGTCCACCAAGGAGGGTGAGTCTTCCCAGGTGTTTTTATTGTCATAAGTTGGGACATGTGGCAAAAGATTGTTTTAAACTGCAACGACGGAGTGAGCAGAAAGTATCCCCACCACGAGAGGTTGGGCTGCTAAGGGAGGACAAACCATCTGAGGCAGGTGTGAATGAATGTTTTAGGCCTTTCCTGTCCACAGGCTGGGTTAAACTTGGAGAAAATGCCTCCGTTTCTGTTCCTGTAAAAATATTACGTGACACAGGAGCTTCACAAACACTCATTTTAAGCAATGTCCTGCCTTTTGATGAAATAAGTTCTACTGGCATTTCAGTCCTCACAGGATTAAATGCAGAACCTGTGGCTTATCCTGTACATAAGATGTATTTGTCCTGTGATCTGGTAAAAGGGTGTTTTGATGTGGCGGTGTGTCCTTCTTTGCCTGTTGGAGGTGTCACACTTCTTTTAGGTAACGACGTCGCCGGAGGAAAAGTTACTCCTCCTTTACAGCTTGTGAGGGAGCCTGCTGATAACGTTGGATCCTGTGTGGATGCCCAGACTGGGTTTTATCCGGCCTGTGTTTTAATGCGTGCCCAGGCGAGGAAACGAGAACAATCTTTAGATGTTTCCAGCTTGTTTGATGAATGTGATAAACCAAAAACGGAGGTCCATGGACTAAGTGAAGATGCTAATGATGATGATAATGATAACATGGCTTTTAAGGCAGAGTCACCTTATTCCCATAGCTGTCCTGTAACAAGGTCCAGTTTGGGAGAAGAACATAAAAGGGATGAAAGTTTGGTTAAATGTTTTCTGGAAATAGAAAAAAAATGAGACCAGAAGCTCTGGGTATATGGTGAATGGAGATGTGCTGATGCGACGCTGGGCAAATCCTGCAGCCAAGGGAGCACCTTGGGGTATTACCACCCAAATTGTTATCCCTCAGAAATATAGGCCTAAAGCTTTAGCTTTAGCCCATGAAAGCCAGTGGGCAGGACACCTGGGTATTAGAAAAACCTACCAGGTGACTTTGGAACACTTTTTCTGGCCTGGATTAAAGCGTGACGTTGTTAACTACTGTAAATGCTGCCATGTTTGTCAACTTGCAGGAAAGCCAAACCAGATACCTGCACCTGCCCCTCTCCATCCTATTCCTGTGGTGGGAAACCCTTTTGATACCATCGTAGTAGATTGTGTTGGCCCCTTACCTAGAAGCAAATCTGGTAAGAGGTTTTTGTTAACCATGATGTGTACATCCACACGGTTTCCTGAAGCCATTCCACTCTCTTCCATCACAGCCAAATCCGTTACCCGAGCTTTGACGTCCTTTTTCTCAGTTTTTGGGTTGCCACGAGTGTTGCAAACGGATCAAGAATCCAATTTTAGATCGGATCTGTTTAAAGGAGTTGCTGAAACTTTAGGCATCCAACATGTCATGTCCACCGCCTACCATCCTGAGAGTCAGGGTGTTTTAGAACGATGGCACCAGACTTTTAAAAGCATGTTAAAGAAATACTGTTTAAGCACAGGACGATCATGGGATGAGGGTGTCCCCTTTTTACTGTTTGCAGCCCGAGAGGCTCCTCAAGAATCGTTAGGGTATAGTCCCTCTCAGCTTGTCTTTGGACATACCCCTCGAGGTCCTCTTAAGGCTCTTAAAGAACAGTTTTTGCAGATCCCGGAGTCAAAGAAAGAGAAAGTGAATCAGTATATCCACCAGTTTCAATGGAGGTTAAAGAAAGCTAACCAGTTAGTGAGGAAGGAAAATATATTTTTGCCGATTATACCTTTAATTTTAGAATTTAGAATCCAGTGAATCAAATATGTTAATCACTTTTCTTTCCAAGTTTATTGATACACATATGATTCATGTACTCTTTATGATCCTCATTTAACCATGATTTATGCATGTTTACATCAAGCTGTAAGTTCCAGCTAAAGCAAGAAGGTTTTGATCTCCTGTGAAGGTCTGGTTCTGGTGTCATAAAACTGTGTGCAAAGGGAGGTGAGGAGTATCTGACCTAGGGACAGATAAGACAGGAGAAAGTTTAGACCAGATGGCTTCATGCCTGGAGCCAGATATCATAAATATGTCGGTTACCAAGGGATACGAAAGTTAGGACCTTGAAGGGAGGTACCAGGCGGTCCCAGGTTCTGCAGAAGGGATAAAATCTGTGTGCATGCTGTGAAACTTCAGATTTTACCATCAGACGCTGGGGGATGGTCAGAAAATCTCCCCAAAAATGTACACGGGTTATAATAAAGAGAAATGAAGAGTAATGTGAAATAAAGAGTTGAGTGATTGCAACTAAAGGCGGTCTATGGCTCGGTTCTTTGCCGATCAGAAGATTTTAACGAACTGGGAGAGTGGAAAAAGAACGAGAAGTCAAATGCTGAAACAGCTCGGAGGAAGAAGAAGGCCTGGTCCAGCAGCATTCGGGACCAGAGAGGAAAGACGTCAGACGAGCTGCAGAAAACCATCAGATCCTTTGACCAAAATACATCAGAGAACAGAAAGAGACAGAAACACCATATTTTTCCACAACATTAGCCAGACAGCATTTGAGTGTAGCTCAGAAGCAAATGAAAGTGTACTATGATAAGAAGTCCATAGCTTGAGAGTTGAAGCCCGGTGATAAAGTCTTGATGTTGGGTCTTGTTTATCAAGAAAATTCGATGGTCCTTATGTAGTTTTGGGTAAAATCAACTCTACCACGTACAGCATTTCTACTCCCCATCGCAGACGAAAGTCCAGAGCCTGTCATATTAACATGCTTAAGCTCCATCATTCCCCTCAGGTGTCCAGTTGTCCATCTGAAGCTGCGGGGTGCGCAACCGCAGTCTTCACCTCTGCCACTGAGGGAGATGTTCACCCCAAAGTGACTGACTGTAGTAGTCCCCGGCTAAACAACTCCAAGGCCTTACTACAGTTACCGACTTCTCTCTCCCACTTAGATGAAGAGATGAAAAACGAGCTAATGCAGTTGATAACTTCCCATCCCTGTTTGTTTTCGGATGTGCCTTCTCAAACTGGGTTGATCACTCATGATGTCGCTGTACAGCAATCCAAGCCCATAAAGCAGCATCCGTACAGAGCTAATGCTACTAAACAAGAACTTTTGCAGCAAGAAATTGACTATTTGTTGGAGCATGGCTTAGCTGCTCCCAGTCGGAGCCCGTGGAGCTCCCCTTGTATGGTTGAGATGAAGCCTGATGGCACTCCTCGTTTTATAACGGATTACCGAAAAGTAAACATCACAGTGCCCAATTCTTACCCTCTACCACGAGTGGATGATTGCATTGATAGTATAGGACAGTGTTACTCATTGCGCGGCTCGGGAGCCGCATGCGGCTTGTGAAGCCTTAATTGGCGGCTCGTGTGTTGGCTACACGGCCGAGCTTATATATTGGCTGTGTTATATTTTGTAAGCCTTACAAAATATAACACAGCCAATATATTTTTTAAAATGTGCCACATAAATATACAACGAACACTAAACCACAAACATCTGAAATATATTTTTCCTTTCAGTTTCACCACAATTTACTTTTTTCCTAAGGTAGCCTAATTGTCAAAACTGGCAACCGAGGATTACGTAACCCTGGCAAACTTGGCCGCAGTGCACTCTTAATAGCTCAGCTAGCTAGCGTTACATGCAAAGGAGGACACAAAATGGACCGCTTCTTAATTTTCAAAAGACAAAAACCGGACGGACAGACACAAAGGGATAACGTTAGTGAGGAGGAAGCAGCAAACGAAAAGCAACATGGAGACGCGGGAGAGAGTACGAGCAGCCAAACACCGGCCGGAGAGAGTACGAGCAGCCAAACACCGGCCGGAGAGATTACGAGCAGCCAAACACCGGCTGTTCCGAGTAAAAAACGAAAGGTACGCAGCATACAAGATGTACACAGGAAATTTCAAGAGAAATGGACAGATGAATTCTTATTTGTCCTTCATGGCATGAACCCTCTGTGCTTAATATGCGAACAAACTCGCACAGGTTTCAAACGAAGCAACTTGGAGCGCCATTTTAACACAGGGCATCCAAAATTCAATGAAAGTTATCCACCTGGCAGCGAACTCAGAAAGAGAAAAATAGCTCAGCTTACTGCTTCACTTTGTGAGCAGCAAAATCTCATCCACAGGACAACTTCTACTGCAGAGCATTTAACAGAGGCATCTATTGAAATAGCATGGATTTTGGCACGTGCAAAAAAACCATTCTCAGACTCAGAAATAGTGAAAGACTGTTTTTTGGCTTCAGCAGAAATATTGTTCACAGATTTTGACAACAAGGATGCGATTATTAAACAAATCAAAGGACTGCAGTTGTCTGATTCAACGATAACGAGGCGGATGGAAGACATTGGAAAGGACATACGTAACCAGTTGTTGGCTGATCTGCGTGCAGCACAGTGTTTCAGCATCGCAGTGGATGAAAGCACAGATGTCACCGATGTTGCTCAGCTGTGTGTTTGGGTGAGATTCCCAAAAGAAAACTGTTTTAAAGAGGAAATGTTGTGCTTACTGCCACTTCATGGCCAAACAAGAGGTGAGGACATTCTGAATGTTCTTCTGAAATTTTTTGAGGAAAATCAGCTAAGCTGGGCCAAACTTGCAAGTGTGTGTACTGATGGTGCTCCAAGCATGCGAGGCAAAGAGAAGGGTCTTGTTGGTCTCATGAATAAAAGAGATGATGTGCCAAACTTCATCAGTTTCCACTGCATTATCCATCAGGAGTCACTGGTATCAAAGCTCAGAAACAACAAATTCCAGGATGTGATGCAAACAGTTGTACATGTGGTAAATTATATTGTTTCAAGAGCACTAAACCACAGACAGTTCAGGCAGTTAATTGAAGACTATGACACAGAGTACAGCGATTTAGTGATGCACAGTGAAGTAAGATGGTTGTCCCGTGGAAAGGTGCTGGAACGGTTTCTGAGCCTCCTTCCTGAAATTTGCACTTTCTTGGACAACAAGGATGCGATTATTAAACAAATCAAAGGTCTGCAGTTGTCTGATTCAACGATAACGAGGCGGATGGAAGACATTGGAAAGGACATACGTAACCAGTTGTTGGCTGATCTGCGTGCAGCACAGTGTTTCAGCATCGCAGTGGATGAAAGCACAGATGTCACCGATGTTGCTCAGCTGTGTGTTTGGGTGAGATTCCCAAAAGAAAACTGTTTTAAAGAGGAAATGTTGTGCTTACTGCCACTTCATGGCCAAACAAGAGGTGAGGACATTCTGAATGTTCTTCTGAAATTTTTTGAGGAAAATCAGCTAAGCTGGGCCAAACTTGCAAGTGTGTGTACTGATGGTGCTCCAAGCATGCGAGGCAAAGAGAAGGGTCTTGTTGGTCTCATGAATAAAAGAGATGATGTGCCAAACTTCATCAGTTTCCACTGCATTATCCATCAGGAGTCACTGGTATCAAAGCTCAGAAACAACAAATTCCAGGATGTGATGCAAACAGTTGTACATGTGGTAAATTATATTGTTTCAAGAGCACTAAACCACAGACAGTTCAGGCAGTTAATTGAAGACTATGACACAGAGTACAGCGATTTAGTGATGCACAGTGAAGTAAGATGGTTGTCCCGTGGAAAGGTGCTGGAACGGTTTCTGAGCCTCCTTCCTGAAATTTGCACTTTCTTGGACAACAAGGGGAAACAGCAGCCAGAGTTGAAAGACCCACAATGGATCATCCAGCTGGCCCTCCTTACGGACATTACCTGTCACCTGAACACTCAACTTGCAGCTCCAAGGGAAAAACAAGCTTCCAGGTGACATGCTGAAGGCAATCAGAACATTCCAAAACAAAATAACTGCTCTGTGGATACCTGATAGAGAACTCATCCACTTCCCAAAACTCAAGACAGCAACCACCAGTGATCCGTCTCTGCTGCAGCATTTCAGCTACAGGGGATTTGTTGAAGTTTTGGAGGAGCTCAAGGGTGAGTTTGAATCCAGATTCACTGATGTGAACCAACACAAGGAGATTTTTGATTTTATTGAAAAGCCCTTCCATGTGGATGTATCCTCCCTCACTCCAACCATCACACAGCTCTGCCCTGATAATCGTGCTGCTTTGGAAAGTGAAATCATTGAGCTGCAAACAAATGACATTCTCCAAGTTGAACTCAGAGGCTCGCTACTGCCCAGTTAACCATAAACCTAGCCAAGAGCGAGTTCGTTAAAGCCACTGTCACATACCTGGGAAAGGAAGTTGGACATGGATGCGTACGTATGTTACAGGATAAGGTTCAGACCATATCTAAACTTCCTCGTCCCAAAACACGCAGAGAGCTTAGACGCTTTTTAGGAATGGCTGGATATTATAGATGTTTTTGTAAGAACTTTGCCATTGTTGCCTGTCCCCTTACTAACCATTTAAGCCCTAAGGTTCCTTTTACCTGGAGTGAAACAGCTCAGAAGGCCTTTGAAACCTGCAAGATGTTGCTGTGCAGTGCCCCGGTGTTGACGGCTCCTGATTTTTCTAAGCCGTTTAAGCTGGAAACCAACGCAAGTGACGTCAGGGTTGGAGCAGTACTCCTGCAAGAAGACGATGCTGGTGTCGACCACCCTATCGCTTACTTCTCTAAGAAGTTTACCAGTTGTCAATTAAACTATTCAACCATTGAGAAGGAAACCTTGGCGCTGTTGCTTGCCTTGCAGCATTTCGAAGTGTACGTTAGTTCAGGGAAGGCCCCACTTGTGGTGTACACTGACCACAACCCATTAGTGTTCCTTTCTAGAATGTTTAATAGGAACCAGCGTTTGATGAGATGGGCACTCTTCCTCCAGGAATACGAGCTCGACATCCGACATAAGAAAGGAAGGGACAATGTCGTTGCTGACTGCCTGTCTCGTGGGTTTGCTGAGCCATAAGGTGGTGAATGGAGAAAACCAGGCCCATATATATATATATATATATATATATATATATATATATATATATATATATATATATATATATATATATATATAGATATTTGATTAAAAATACAGAGGTGAGTGTTCCCTGGTAAGGTTTTAGAGGTATATCCCTTTTGGGGTATATCCTGTTTATTGTTTTTGTAGTGCTGCGTTGATCGGGCTAGTGTTGACAGCCCCTGTCATCTCGGGAGCACCCCAGGAAGAGCAGGGGCGTGTTCCCTTCTTCTTTGCTGGTTTGTATGTGTCGTGAGCCGACTTCCAAGGCTAGCTGCAAATTGCTGTTTAATCTCTAGGGTCTCGACTCACGATACTGTGTGGTGGGCCTGGTCTAATGATCCCTCCTGACGGGACACCCTTACAATGTGGAGAGAGGTTCAACCATTCTAACAGCCTGGAGGTGCAACACCTTAATTTTATCTAATTACTCGTTCTATATCTGCTTGCCAGATTACTCATGCATTTATCTGATTATTTATTTTGGGAAAACACATTGCTGTAAACTCAAACCCACAATCAGCAGCCGTCTCCTCACTCTCCTCTGTGAAACAGAGGCAGAGATGGAGGTCGAACCTTTGGGATGAAATAAAAACAACAGCCAAACTCACCAGTCTGTGTTGTCAGAGAAAATGAGGGAGGCCCAAACATAGAGTTTGTGACCCTTACTCAATGGGTAAGGGAAAGTTTATTAAACAAATTGCAAAATTAATCCAAAGTCAAAAAAGGATCTCACAGCAAAAACTCAGCTGTCTAACAAAAAGCTCTATCTCACAGTTCTCTCTGTCTGTCCAACTCTCTCTTTTTCTCTCTCCCTTCTGTTTTAAAGCTCCGCTTTCCAAGCTTCCTCCCCCTCCTTCATCATGAGCATCTAAAGGTCACATCTGGTTTTGTACATAGCAACAGGATGTCACATTTCTATTTTCTACTACACATAGCGAGGTTCTCGCTTCTTTGATCTTTAAAACACCTCTGGAGACGCTTCTCGCTTTGGTTAGCCGAGACACGCTTCTTCTTCTCCGCTGTGGTTTTCAGAGGGCGTATTTGAGAGCTTCTGTTGTCAGCAGCATCCTTTGAAGGTCTGTGGTCACATCATACTCTTTGCAGGTAAAATCTGAGTCAAAGTTTATTTTTAACATTCATCAACTTCCCCCTAAGAGGCCTGAAGTATATAACATTTATGCATGTTGGCTTCAAAACACATCACTTACATTTTAATAGCATTTTTAAGATCTAATTCTAACTGGTTACAAGCCTAGCTCTACAAAACAAGGTTTTCATATCATCAAGCACTAATCAAAGCTTTCTTCACTGGTTCCACAACCTCTGAGGCTGGACAAAAGGTTTCCCCTGGAAGAGTGAGGCCAACTCAGGCCTCTAACCTTCAACAATATGTGTTTTAACACATGTGCTTAATCTGCCCGCCTGCGACACGCATGAAGACTAGGGTCTACTTAGTTAGTATTCGCTAGGCAGTTAGAGGGAAACTCACCTTCTGTGGTTTAGGCTGCTGTCCTTAAACTTTACTAATTAAGAAAGTAAGTTTTGGTCTAACTTCCTGTCTTAATTCCTTTTAGGGGGAAGCTGTTATGGTCCCTGGTTTTCCTGTCCTCTGCGAGAGAGGAGTGGCTGCAGCTGGCAGCCATCAGCTGCCACTGAGGACATTTAAGCCTTCTCCCACTTTCATTCGAGGAGACACAGAAGCAGGCTGTGAGCTCCATAGCTAGTAGTGTATGGTGTGTTATATGTGATCCTCCTGCTAAGGATAAGGATAATAGTTGCTGTTTTGAACACCCGTGTGGGTTTTAGTAGGAAGAAAGACTTGTTAAGTAAATATCCCTCTCTAGTCCTCAGTTTAATTCAGCTGTGTGTGTTTTGCTTTCTGAGGATTTTTAGTTAAGAGAGTGGTTTTCTAGTTTAGTTGAGTCTTTTTGGTGGTATTTTGTGTTGGCCTTTGTAGCATTTAGGTTTAGTAGGCATTTATCTTGGCTTGTTTGGATTTCTCCTCTCTCCTTTAGAAGGAGAGAGTCGCTCTTTGTTCATATTAGTTGGGTTTTTCCCCTCTCTGTTACCAAAGAGAGAGACACCCTGAGTTGTCTATACCTTGTACAGTTTACTAAAACCCCTTGTTGTTAATTAAACCTTTTTGAACCATCCCTGAAAACCTTATTCCTCATTTCAGTTCCTCAGATCCTGACACCCTACCTCACCTTTAGTTTCCTTTTATTTTATGTTTTTACTGTGTTCTCCCCTCATACCTCCTAGACCACAAGAGGGGATGTAACATCTGTCATCAGGGCCCGGTTTTTCAAAAGGTTAAATCCGGATAAAATTGATCCAGATTAAGTAAACCTTTTTTTCGATCCGTGATCACGTAATCCAGCTTACTTTTGAGCCAGTTTTTCAAAGCAACATTGGATTGGATCAATCTGATCCGGATAGGAACTTTTCAGGATCACCAAATCTGGATAACCAGTGCTCAAACAGGATAGGAAATCACAATGTAGAAGTATAGATATGTAAAGAGCAACAAGTAGAATAGCCAGTGTGGGGTCAATATAAGTTTGTTTATTTGAAATGAAAACACACACATTTAAAAGAAACTAACACTGCTCATTGCAGAGCAAGATGTGCAATTGAGCGTTTAAGAGGCGCTTTGCATGCCTTAACTACCTGATAGTGGAACCACAGAAAGCATGCAACATAACCCTTGCCTGTATTGTCCTGCACAACATCGCTACTAAGCGCAATGTCCCTCTCTGTGCTGACAATGATGCACCTGAGCCCCTTGGAGACCCTGACCAACCTCCTGCATTCCACCAGAACGAGCAAACAGGACGTGCAACAAGGGACGCAATAGTTAGACACTATTTCTGATTTTGATTTGTATTGGATTTCAAATATCAGTGATTGCCATTCGTTGCATTTTTTGGGGGGTTATTCTGTAATCATTGCATGCATCACTAATAAATACTCTAGAAACAACAATATTTTCGATTGTGATGAACATATATATCAATTAGTGTCAGAATAAAATTGATTGTTTTTGGTCAGTTTTGACAGCTGTTTGGGGATTATTTTATGAGGCCAAACTCTTTCTACTTTGCTGTAGGCCTCTACTGAAAGGCTGAATACGTTAAAGCCTACCTAATCACTGTAGCCTGATGGAAGAACAACTAAAATTAAAACCTTATGACTAAATAGGATATCTTCTAAGATACTGCATGATCCAAATATAGTATTATTTGATACATTTCTAAAGTTTTCATTACATTTTGGGCATGAAATCCACACTGAATCCACCCTTCTGATGGGATCAGTTCAATCCAGATTTTTTTGGATCAAAGTGATCCCAACCCTACAAAAAAGTTCTGAAAAACCCAAACTAAAGGTTTGATCCGAATCAAAACCAAGATTGGATTACGTGATCTAATCCGATTCTGTAATCCGTTTTTTCTTTTGAAAAACCCGTTTTCAAGATTTGATCTAATCCGTTATCCAAAAGCCTAGTGGATTACTTTTGAAAAACTGGGCCCAGAAGAAGATGAGGATGAGGAGGAGAATGGTGGTGGTGATGATGAGGAATAAGTAGAGGATGAGAGTGATGATGCTGTGGAGGCTGAAATATGCCTGGGTGACTCTGATAAGTTGAGGATCTCAGCTCCACTTTTCTTTTTGCCTAGTTATGGATGAAAACATATCTCTATCATTATGTATTGCTTTATTTTAAAGTACAGTAATAACACACTAAGTGGGCTTTTAATTTGGACTGTCAGACAAAAACAGGCACAAATGCATCCTTTTTCTAAATAAAGGATTTAAGTACCTCTATCCAGGGTTTGAATAGGGTATTCTAAAGTTGACGTCACCACGCAAAGGCTTCTGGGAAGGGTCATACTGATAAGCCGCATTAACAATAGAAAATATACAGTTTCAGAGCATTTTGACATCGATATGAAGGCATAAAATGGAGGAAGTTGTTTTGACAAACAAAAACATACCAGAGAGCTTTTCTTGATGGCGACCCTGCTAATTATCGATCACCAGAACTGAAGCGCTAGCTCAAATGAAAGTGAAAGTAAAAACTAACCCTCGCTAGCAGTGCTGTTTTAAACACCATTATTCCCATCATGGCTCCTTCTTGAGTAATATAAAAATAAGTTCATTACTCAGTGCTCAAGTAACATTTTCTCAAGGAAGCGTTTTAACTGTCAGCAGCGCTTAGTTTCTTGCTGTTTGATAATCTTTAGGATACGAAAAAATAACTTTAATCAGATCGGAGCAACTCAGACCCATAGGAATCCATTATAACTGCTCGCTGCTTTGAGACGTTATGTCACGATCTACTTTTAGCTACTGTAGAAAACGCTATTTAAGTTTTGCTTGCCTAAATGTTTGATAGACCTGAAATCAAGAGAAAAGCAATTGTTTTTTATATGTTGATTCAATGACTTTGAATGTGGAATGTTGAAAATGATAAATTAAATATTAATAGGGCAAAAGGTGCATTGCTAAAGGGGGAAAAAGATACATTAATCAATTTTATTTTAAGATTGTTACAGCCCTTGGCTGTTTGTTATTTTTGTATTTTTAATTTCTCCTCTGGTTTCCTCCCGTGTGTGTGAGAGGAGAAGTCAAGCCACACCTGGATCCTCTCCCACTGATTGACTCCACCTCAGCTGTCCCTGGTTGTAATCAGGCTGGCTCTGCTATAAGAAGCCAGCCTGTCTTCAGTTCAGGGGAGCCAACAGGGCAGCCCTGTTGGCGGTTTGGTTCAAGCTTTTGTATATTTTGTCTGTATGATTTTGAGTTAAATAACAACTTGTCTCTGCTTTGTTTTGTTCCCTTTCAGAAGAAGACTCAGGTCTTAAAGGGGTCATCACCTGAAATCTTCACTTTTCCACTTAAAAAAATGTCTATAATGGCTTCCTAATGATTTTTCACTGGCTGAGAAGCCGATATTCAACATTGACGCGTTTGTTTAATCTTGCCTTCTTCAACCAGCTCACATGCACCCCACGAGCACACGCACTCCAACACGAGAACTTGAGTTCTGGCCTACATGTCGGCACAATGGCCTAATATAAACAAATATGAACCAGCAGCGAACAAACAAGCACAACAAAGATCATTTCATAACGTGAAACGCATAAATGATGTCTTACCGTTGATGACTCGTGTTATAATCCGTGTTATGGGAGACAAAACTCCGATCGGTTTGTGTATTCCAGCTTCACAACAGCATAAGAGCCGATGCCTGGATGAGCTTGCTTCTCTCCCAACTCAACAACAAACGAGGACACCATTACACACGAGGCGAGGCGAGGGCTCGTACATACACGGTTGGATCCCGTAGGTCACTGCCAGGTCGGATTCAGTTATAACTTTTGTTGTTTTGGAGCGAGATGCTGAAGCTGCTTCCTGCTTCCTTCCACCAATGAACGCGCTCCTCAGTCTCGCGCGCGTCTGAGACAGCCGAAATATCGCGTGTGATCGCGTGAGAAAATATGCCCTTCACAATAAAGGATTAAACAATCACATTTTTAATTTATTTTTCCAATACAATTTATTTTAATGGTCTAAAAGACTATAATAGGACGTAGATATCCACGGTATTATAGGTGCTGACCCCTTTAAGGGAATCCACTTTTTGATGGTTTTCTGAAGCCTTTCAGACACTGGAGTAAGGCTAAGTTAACCGAGACCTTTTTGGGATTTTGTTCATGTCTCTAGACTTAAGTGGTTTTGTTTAGCAGAGACTCAGTGTAAATTGTTTTGGATTATAGTTTTGACACCGGTTTAGCCATCTTGTGTTTCATGTTCAGTTCACTTTGTAAATAAATAGTTTCAATGATTTTACACATCGAGCATGTGTCCATTATTGTTACCCAGGTCACCTAGACTACCTGGTACGAAACAAGATGTTCACTGCAGTGTAGAAAAGATAATCTCAAATAGAGGCATTTTCAAAAACCTAAACAAAGAATATTGGGGAAAAAACTGTTTTTATGACAAATACAGTCAAATTGAAGCAACACCAGCTGGTAGAGTGAGTCATATTTTGTTACATGTTGGTGTGATGTATTGTTTGCATTTGTTTTTGGTACTTACGTTCAGATAACTGCCTTAAAAGAGAGTCCCTTTCCTTTGTCAATTCAGCTATTTTCTTAGCTTGACCATCTTCTTTTTTCTTGGCCTTCTGGAGTTGGCTTTTGCAGTTTTCAGCATAAAGCACTGCAGTTGGAGCCACTGTACTTTCTGTAATAGTGAACAAAATCATTGACAGGACATATGGTAATATCAATACAATCAACATCAATCATCCCAAGAAAGGAGTGGCTATGCCATAATATAAAATTTTCTATACAAGAGTAGTTATGCCAGTTGATGAAAATAATGTTTGACTGTTATATGTCACACGTGCAAAAAAAAAAAAAACTGCAATAAACTATTTTCAGATGTAGCACTATATTGATATCATCCAGCTTACGACCAACCCACTGGGAGTTTCTCCGATCGGGGCCTGGTTACGCTCACCTTCCCACAGGAGCCGCTCATCACGTTACTCTCATGATGACACCAGAGCTTGGCTTCGCTGGAGATTATTAGCACGACTAGATTCTACAACGTTTTCATAAATAAACACACAGCTTAGTAGATCTGTGGCTCGTGTATGAAACCATCCACACCTTAAACAGCGGTCCAGCGAGTTGGTGAGCGCGTGCACGCTGGACCGCTCTGTGTGTGTGTGAGAGAGAGAAAGTAGAGGCTCTAATGATAAATGATGAGATATCAGACTCTAGATGGGGTGGGGGTCGAAGAAAAGGAGGGGAGCCTACTCACCAACGTGTTTGTTATTAATTATATAATTCGCAGATATACAAACGGACAAGAACACAGCTGTTATTAAACACAGGAAATTCTGACTAAAAATATTTTTTAACCATCGCTTTGGCGCCCCCTCCAGCCTGACGCCCCTATGCGTCGCCCCTATACTGTACACTGCATACCCACTTTTTTGCGCCACTGTCTGTTAATAAACTATTGGAGTGTCTTACCAGATGCACTGTTTTCTCCTTCGGCAGATGTCGCTTGAGTTATCTTGGTTAGACGTTTTTTAAAGCGAGTTGAATGCTCATGAGTAGGTAGCGCCATCTTCCTTCTGCTAACGCTCGTGGTCTATCCACCGGTACCAATCCGGTCCCAGCCAGTTACGAGCTTTTATTTTGAAAATACAATGTCAGTTATTGAACTTCCTTCCTGTTTCGCAACTTGTGCTGGCGGGCCTGCGCAGTTTGGAGAGTATGAGCGGGAAGATGGCTGGTTTGGCACTCAAATTGAGAAAACTTGTTGAGGAAAAGGCTAATAATTTAAAACTAATCAAATGGATGCAGACAAAAAAGCTACTGAAAAAAGATGAAATGTAGATCATGTGGTCAGAAAATGAAGATAAAGCAAAATGATTCCTTGGATCGTTTTGAATGGTGAGTGGCTCTTACAACATTCTAATTTATTTTATTTATCTAGCCACTTCCACTAACAACTGTTAATTATTATTATTGTTGTTGTTACTAGGGTAACAAGAGTGAGATACACTCATTGCTATGAATATTGCAAATAACACTACTAATACTACTACTAGTATTACTAATAATAACAATAGTTATTTGCAATATTAATAGTAATGAGTTTATCAATTGTGAATGTATAAAACTTATTTTTACATGTACCCCTTTTTGTTATGATTTGGACATATCATAAACCATTAATTTTAGAAATGTAACGGTTTACCTACTTTTATTGTTAAACAAATGGAGGCGATTGAATCCCAGTATAAAACTGGGTTAAGGTTATGATTATGTATGATGTGGGATGATTACGATGTGGTTTTTACTCCCTATATCTGCCTGTGCTTTAACTCAGGAGATGCCATTGAAACAGTCACAGAGGTGAAGTAAGAAGGGTTTCCATCAGGCATAAGTCCATTTTCAGTCATTCAAAGATCTCGCTTTCCAACTGTATGAAATTTGTGTACAGGTTTGTTTCACTATCAATTTTTTTCTATTATATTGTAGTGAGTAAGTGCTTGTGAGTCAGGAATGACAGCAGTTTTGAACAGAGAACTACTTTTATTAGTGAACGCAGGCAGCAGTCAGGTCATCCACAGACACTCCCCTCTAAGTAAAAAAAAGGGGCAGAAATAATAAGATTTTTTCTTCCATCTGCTCCCTTTCATTCAAATTGTATTGTGTTTATATGGATATAGTTTTGTAGTTGTTGTATTTTTTTTTTTTATTGAATGAAATAAAAAGGAA
>SSNS01000031.1:90615-101745 GCA_006937985.1 Aphyosemion australe | reverse complement strand
ATCATCTTGTACCTTCCAATCACTTTGTCTGGTCGAGATATGGACTTTATACGTAACATGACTCGGTTGTAGAGGTCGTCGTCCTCACCCCCCCAGCCCCAGTAAGTGTTGGGGAAGCCATTGACTGTTAAAAACTGTTCCTTTGATAATCCTGTGACCCCACCAAAATTATTAATGGAGGCTAATTCATAGTTAAACTTGTCTATAGCAACACTAAAGTGTCTTGGAAGGTCAAAACATCTGTAGAGGTTACGGTCATCTAAAGGCACCAGGTCTACGTCAGAAAAGAGAAAACAGTCATAATCATCTTCTTTCAGTGCTTCAGCATATCCGACGTTCATTAGTTTAGCTCTGTTGAACATCCCATCTCCATCCTGGTTGATGACATAAACACCGTAGTGCAGCTGCTGCCGTATTAAGGTGGGATGGACGTAGTAAAGCCAGTGGGTCAGGTGCTCATGGCGATTTCGGAATGGAATGATGATGGCCACCTAAAAAAGTACAAGTGTATTTTAGAGAGTCATCAAGAAACTACAAAAGGTCATCATCAACATGATCATCTGAATAAAATTGACATTTCAAACAAATTAATTCATCCAACTTTTTGGGGAAGATTTCATTGTAGCAACCTTTCTTTCTATTTCACCTTTATGTGATAGAAATCACAAAATACCTCAAAAACTATCAAAATTAAAACAGTACAAAGATATAAAAAACTAAATAACAGAAGACAAGACTGTCAATGCAACATAAAAACAGGACACATTCTATAGTCCATAACTGGAAATGAATCCCTTAGAATAGAATAGAATAGAATAGAATAGAATAGAATAGAATAGAATAGAATAGAATAGACTTTATTGATCCCTCAGTGGGGAAATTCACTTGTCACAGCAGCACCGTCACTCAAAAGGTAATTAGAAGAAGATAAAAACAAGGATACATGTATATACACATAGGCAGTAATCTAGTATTGTAATCCTAGATCACTAAAAAAAACACAAATAAAAGATGAAAACAGACTTGGTACCAACACTATGCAGCATACTGTAAGAGACACAGACAACAATGTGAATCCGTTATTCCACAAGTATAGAACACATGAATATTGCATTGGTGTTATTGTGTACCAGGATGATACCAGTACAGCTTAAACTGAGGAGTTCTACACTCTTACAGCAGAGGGGATGAAGGATCTGCGATAGCGCTCAGTTTTACATCTGGGATGTCTCAGTCTACCTCTGGAGGAGCTGTCCATGATCTCCACAGTGGAGTGCAGTGGGTGGGAGGGGTTTCTTAAGATGGAGGTCATCTTCCCCAGCATCCTCCTTTCTCACGACTCCTCCTTTGGTTCTACATTTTGTCAGGATGAGCGCTAGACTGCTCATTAATTCAGCAGATGCTTTTATTTGAAAAAGCAGTTTAGTTATTTAACCTAACAAGTATGTTTTTGGTCTGTGGGAGGAAACCGAAGTACCCAGAAAAAACCCACTCATGCATTGAGATAGCAGCTGGGTTTTGAATCAGCGGCCTTCATGCTGTGAGGCAAAAGCACCACCAACTGCTCCACCATGGCCCGTAGGATCTGATCTAGAGTGGGTTTTTGTTTTAGAGCTTCTTTACAAGCTGCAGTATGGCCATAACAAACACTGTGTTTACCATATGCATCCCTGTTGTTACTCATGGCAGCAGGGCAGCCTAATGGACTTTGTTGTCTGGTCATCCAAACAACAACCGAATGCTTTGGACCTGTGAGTGAAGAGATGAGTGGAGCTGTCATTGACCACCACCTAATGGTGGCAGGTGAAGATATCACAAAGATTTACTTGGCCTGAACGCATAGAAAGTAAACGCCTGGTGGAAGAATTTGTGAAAAAAATCAAATTTCCACCTTGAAAAGAGTTTCGACTGCATTCTGAGAGCAGGAGGGGACTTTGAGGTGGAATGGGCCTTATTCTACTTTGCAGAAAATCAAAAAGGCTGTTTCTAGCTGCGGCCCTTGTGCCTAGTGTGGTGGCATCCCTGGGGCCAGTGGTGGATACTAGAGGTTGGAGGATCCTTCAGGCTGAGAAAAAGAGGCCTACAGGGTTTGGTTGGTTTGTGGGTCTTTAGAAGCAGCAGACAGGTACTGAAGGGACAAACGATGTTCAGCAGTGATGGTTACTGATGTGAAATCTCAGGCTTTGGAGGAGTTTGGTGAAGCCTGGAAAAAGCTGATCCATCACCTCCAAGGTTGTTCTGGCAAAGTGCCCTAAGTCTCAGGAGGGGTGTTACGACTGCCAGAGATCAGCCTCAACACTCCGACCAGTGCCGTCCTAGCAGCTCTGCGGTCAGCACCATGGACAGCGTTCTGGCTGTCTGAGGTCTCTTCTCCCCTCTCCTTCTTGCAGCTTCGCTCCAACTGAACTCCGGAGATTTTAAAAGGGAGCAGCTGGCAGAAGAGGACGGAGAATCGGACTCGCCGTGATCTCTGTGATCCCGTTGACGGTAAGAACTTAGAATACGGAAAGCAATTGTGAAAAAGATAAATAGTTATTTGGTTTACTGCTTTAGGAAATTCAGCCATCATGTAGTTTATTCTTACGTTTTGAGTAGATTAAGTAAGTAGCCACAGTGTCTTTTATTTGTGGTGTTTGATTTTTTATTCATCTTTTTATCTTTAACCATTTTGACTTTAGCTGGATTTTCATTGTTTATAGCAAGCTGACAACAGCTCCTCAGAGCCAGGAAACCTAGGTGTGGATCAACCAATCAATGCAAGTTGCTGAGGTAGTCTATCTAAGACAGCTGTGGAGCCCCGGGGTTTGATAAGATCCATCGTGGGTATCGCCAGGCTATTGGTGTTGTAGGACAGTTTTGCCTGAAACGCCTCTTAAAGGATTGTTTCATCAACATTTTCACACTGAGAGACGATAAAAGGATTTTCTATTCTATTGCACTAACAGCAAATACGATTGTGATGTTGAACATTCTGCTCAGTCGCTGGTCTTTTGTCAGACTCTGAACGGCTGCAGGCAGCAGGTGGAAAATGCTGGAGCAACCAGTGACTCCACCTCCTAGCCCAGTAACCCATAGTTACTGAAATCTCATTTTGTTCCTGGTGCAGTACACTTAAAACCACATCAAAGCTGGTAATGATGAAAAGGCAAAAATCCTGTTTATCGAGTTTGGTGATGATAAAGTTACACATTCATGAGTCACCAGATCGTCTTCCTTCTTTAGACATTGTTTTCAAAAGAACATGGAGGGCTTCCAACACCCAAAGACATTTATTACACTTTTACCGCTGCATCAAAATATTCATGCTAAGCTTTAGTATTCTAAATTAATCTTGTCTGAAAAGCTTTAGTTTAATGTTGCATGCAGCAGCATGATCACTTCTGGTTCTTCTAAATATATTTTATAAATAAATCTGATTGGTACACCACTGGGGCCCTCTCACAACAATAACACCTTTTAAATAATTCTGAAATCTACAGGGGCCACGTGGCACTGCTGTTTATGCAACCAAAGAATCTCAAAACAAAACAGACCGCACACACAAAAGATCTTTAAACACAGAGTTTGAGGTTTTTGTTAAAGATGAATAAAGTTAAAGTTTCAATTCCAGCACAAAAGCTAAATTAATTTGACCTGTATTTGTATTTTATTACCAAAAGGCTATTCCCCATCGGTCCTTGTGATTTCTTTATAAATAAAATGTATCAAACATTTACTGTGTCATGTCATGGTAAAAATGGTAAATGCCCTTTATAGCACCTTCTACAGTTCCACGACCCCCCAAGGCACTCACAACACACCAGTCATTCACCATTTTTCACACACAGGTCATCAATTTCTTACCTACCTTCTGTTTGGAGATGCAGTCTGGTGGTTTGTATCGTCCTCCCATCTGAAGAAAAGAACCAACCTGCTCCCTGACGTCCTCCATAGATCGATTTGTTTCAAACTCCACCTGAAGTGGACCCACAAGGTTTGGAGGGGTTTCAGGACATGGATCCAGAGATTCTTCTACAGTTGACTCATTTACTCGGACCGCCGGTGTTTCTGTCACCTGACCATGTCCTGTAATCCTCGAAAAAAATCCAGTTTTTGGAATTTCTGCATCTTGCGTTTTAATAAAAATTTGCGAAGTCCAACCTTTGCTGAAAATTATAACCAGAGCAAGAAACGCAACACAGAGGAGAGAATAAAATGACAAGAGGATAAAGCCTTTTTTCTCCATCCTTCATCCCTCAGTTCTGTGCGCGTTGTCGTGGATCGTGGGGGCCGTCTCGTCTGACTCAAGACTTCGACCACATCAGCCCTCCATCCTACGGGTTAGAACCAGCAGCTGGCCTGGGGAAAATGAATACCACGGCGTGTTTCCAGTGAAAGTTATTAGGCTGATGTGTTAGAAGGGACTCACCCAGAATTATCTGCTTTTCTCAGGTGTCTCAGCCTGCCTCCTCCGGGATTCAGTACCTCGCAGTAGCCATCCTGGAGGTCTGAACCTCTCAGTCACACCAGTTATAGCAGATCCCTCCTTGACCATTGCACGTGTTACCGTCTGGGAATCTTTAGCAGCTTGGAACAAACAGCTCCAAGTCTGATGTAGGATCAAAGCAACCAATGAAAGCTAATTATGATGTCATCCATTTGTCCCCTTAATGTGTTTTACTCGTGAAAAGATAAAAAAGAATAACCAGTCACAAACTGATTTTGCTGTTTTATTTTAGCATAGCATTTTAGCCAGGGCAGAGCATTCAGCAATGATGGCATGTCATCATCAAACATACAGTAAACAGGTAGCATAGGTGAATTCTCTCACCCTAGCTTGCTGAGGGCCTTGGCTTTGCTCTGATTGAGATCTTGATTTTCCGTTCTTCTTTTGGGGAATGAAGGAAGAGCTTTTCCCGTCCTAGGGCGTGTCGTGCTCTTCTGCTCCGCCTGAGCTCAGTGCCTCTGGGAACTCTCGATCCGGTTAACGCACGTTGGTGATGGAACTTTCCCTGTGGGACCCCGCTCAGCAATCCAGTGTCTCCGTGGGATGACGGCACCCAGAGCCCAACAGCTCACAATCCTCATTCCCTTGACTGGTGATCTGGCAGGGGGACATAGAATCCTTATCTGTGCATGATCCAGCTTTTTGTAGTCAGCGTCTGTGTGCGTGAGACTTGGTTTCCTGTGCACTCAGCTGTTTCCATCAGCTGACTCATCATCAGCCCTGCAGCCGGCTCCATGGAGACCCTCCTTTTCTTGCAAAGCCATCAGCCCTCAAAGTGAAACAACCTACTTTCCGTCCCTACTCCTTTTCACCACAACAGTCAAATCAGGTTACATTTTCAATTTCACAGTTACAGTTTACATGAACATGGTACAATTTACATGGTCACCTTACAATTACTCCATAACTCTCTTTCTTGCCATTAGCTGTTTTTGGTTTTTTTTCCCGTACGCACATAGCTTTCACTTCTTCTTTCTTTTGCTTCTCCTTTCTTTGTTATGTCCCCTCAGGAGGGGGATTCACGCAGCATTTCCTAGATCCCCCTTTCTCCCAGTCAACAGGGTCACCTGATTCAGTTGCAACACTTTTACATCCATATTCAATCATTTTATTCAACCACAAACATTTGGGACTTAATTCTGTTATAATCAACACTCAACTTCTTTTTGTCCCATCCACATCTAACCCATCTTAATCACGACCCTGTGGACGCGGGCCAGCAGCTAAATTCTGCTGCGTTCTGCAAGTTGCGGTTCCTCTTTTGTACTTTTGCTCAGCACCAACCTCATGACTTATCTGGGCCCAAACGACATTTGAAAGAGTACCACAGCTGCAATCAAGTACAATCACTTATAGATTAGACGTTCACATATATTTCATTTTTTTTATCAGTCACACTTGATTTTCACACATCACTACAATCAGCTTGATCAAAAATGTCATCATAATGCATCAACCGTTGCATCGTAACATACACCCAAGAGTCACTGATACGCTGTTTCCTGAAGGGGATAGGGGGAAGGCAGACTTCATTTTTCATGACAGCGTTGAACTCAACGGTTCAATTGAGGCTTTCCAAATATGAACCTTTTTTTTAACCCTTAACTACTCATTCACACGTGACACATTCAGACTCACCAAAGACTAAAAAACAAAGAGTCCATTCAGAGTATTCTCACTGGATCCAGATGAAGAATTCAGCATATGTTCCGTGTTCTTCTGAAAACAACATCCAAAGCATGCAGGGTAATCTGATAACTCACTTCATAACACGTTAATCATTACCAAACTCGATTAACTGGTTTTTTGACTTTCCATTGAGCAAGGGTATTGGCAGAGTGAAGAGTTGCCACTTTGCTAAAACCCCATAGGAGCAGATAAATCAGATTTCTCTTGGCTTCACAAACACCTCCCATGCTTAAGATTTCACTTCAGAAACCGTCACTGCTGCACATCACTTATCCCTTCAGTACCTGTCTGCAGCTTCTGGAGACCCACTAACAAACCAAGCCCTGTACACTGTTAGACTTTACCTGTCCCGTTTACGGTAACTAACTGGCGTCACTGTTGCCAGCATCATACCGTGACGCAGGTTAACAGTGATTTACCGCGGAGTGTCACTCTCAGTATGATACTGCATATTTAATTGGTGTAAAATACCCTAGGGCTGCATGACGGTAACACGCTGTAAAAATCCTCTGAGGTATTTCACTGGAAGATCGCCAGTGAGATACCATCATATATTTCTAAAGTTAATTACTTCAACAAAGTAGCATTATACCGTGATTGATAAATAGGTATGGTTCTGTTAATTTGTGTTACTTTACTGTAAACTCACTCTAAAGTACTTAACCATAATTTCTCATTAACTCACCCTAATCACACAGTACTGGTACCGGAAAAGTCCACCTCCGTCAGTCGGTACCGTGATCCTACGCGCGGTGATTTACCTTTTAACGCCCGTATTTTACCAAGATAAGGATAAATGGCAAAATACCGTAAAAAAAAAAGGTAAAAAAAAATACATGCACTTACATGCACACGCTCGTGCGCGCACTCACGCACATGTACATGTGTAATATGTTTATATAAAATTAAGATGTAAACAAAATTAACTGTTAATATTTTATTTGATTTCATGTCATTTATACACATACCACAATAAATCAAACGTGAGGGAGCCTCCTTATTAACACAGTACGTTTGGAAATTTAGTGTTGGTAGAGGTAAAAAAAAAAAAAAACTGTTGCACACAAAATGTATTGAACAGAGAAAGTTCGTTCTTTGAAGGATGGTGAGAGGTTGTCTCCGTTCTTCCTCGCCTGTGGAGACAGGTATATCCCAAAATCGGCAAAATGACATGTTAACACCTTCCTGCCTGCAGCTTATAATTAATGACAGTATCACAATTAACAAGCTTTGAACGATTAAAACAGTCAAACTAGAAGTGTTCCACTCAGATTCAGTCAGCCGCTGGAGGAAAGTTGTGAACCATCTTTAGCTTCACCAGAGTCCAGTCCTTCTGCTCGTGCCAGCGTTAGAGGTCCAAGTTGTTCCTTCTTCAGGGTTAATCCTAACAACAACAAAACCTTTAAGTATGACATAATGAATCTGTATAAAACAGGAACGTTGTGTTGTGAGGAGAAATGACTAACTTGACAATTCAGTCATCATCTAGCACTAATCATGCAAATGTTCCAACATACCTCTGAATTAGCTCCAATGTTGCACATGCCGCCTCTTGGTATTCCAGGTTCAGTTCATAAATTGGCCCAAAGAAGACGGATGCTTCAGCAAAAGTTCTCTTTGTCCAGTTGAATGATTACACTCACCATCCAGCAGGGGGCAGTCCAAAGGTCCTACCTAAATGAATAAACGCAACACTCGTTTATTCTGCAACCTAAAATCATTACAACACCTCATTCACATCATATTTATTCTTTATTATCATCAGTAGAACCTCGGGGTAACACAGGCCTCGGGGTTACTCTGGCCCTGTAGAACAACCCTAAAAACCCAGAGGTTGTAGATCAACTCCAGCTTCCACCGCTATTTGTCAAATGATCTTCCCCACGCCGAGTCCTGCTCGGCTTTAAAGCAATCAGAATTCATGTCTGAGTTCCACAAACAAGCCTTACAGTTTTACTGTCACAGGTGGAGCGTCAGCTCCAGCTAAAACGCTCATACCCACCTACCATCACCTACCCTCACCTGGAAACAATGACTGCACAATTAACAGCACTAAGCACGCACAGCAGTTGTGGCTAATAAATCACCTATGAGGTTTAAAAACATTCGGGAAACGTTAACTAAGCTAGTCTCCACTTTCTGTGTCCATTTTGCAGCAATTGCATGAAAATCACATCCATTTAAAAGCTAAAACAAGCAGTGAGATACTTACCATGCTAATATGTCCTATAAGCGCTTTGAGTTGCCTTCGGGTAGGAAATGCGCTATATAAATAAAGCTGCCTTGCCTTGCCTATAAGGAAAACGAGTGTAGATGTTTATTTCTTCTAGTTTTAAAAGTGCAACACAGCAATTGTGTGTTCTGTGTTTTTTTTTTACCAAGCTTTATTGAATCAATCGTGCAAAATCTTTCCGCTGTTGTTTTGAAAGGGAATATCTGGGCTAGCTGTGTTGCGTCAGGTAAAAGTGATGAACTGCGCCTGCGCGGGGCCATGAGACAGAATCAGGCAGCTGCGGCTGCAGCCAGGTGTACTTGCAGCCTTATGCTTGCAGCCACAGAGCTCAGCTTGCAGACCCGGAAACCGCAGATTCACGCCTGCTGCAAATTCATGCTTCTGTTTTTGAGACAGCGCCCTCTGAAGGATGACTGTTCAACTGCAACGGCAGATTCAAAACATGCCTATTACTTCACTGTCAAAAGGTAGACAGAATTTAGAAATTTAAGTCAGAATGTTATTACAGCCACATAACAATGACTTAATTTCTGGTAGAGCTTACCACATCAAACTATTAAATAACTAAGTCTTCTTACATCTTACTGAAACAAGTGTTTTTGGGTTCCTTCATACATTTACACATAATGATATTTTGTAAAGCACACCTTTAGAAACAACCCGATAACAGTGGTGGTGATACATGGCTACTCAATCCAATACAGAACGGAGATATCAGCAAATCCTTCGTGTCTCCAGCCATCAGGCTTTTAAATCTTCTACATGTGCTGGAGGAGCTGCTAGACATTCATTTTCCATTGGGATCAATAAAGTTCATCTTCATTTATCTTTAAAAACAAACTGTAAATGGAGAAAAAATGCAGTGGACCTCTGGAATGATGTATAAACTTTATTAAAGTAAAACTCTTTTTGTTTAAAACCCAGCAGCTGTTCTGCATTATTGCTGTTTATTGTGTGGATGGTCCTGGTAGGCCATGGTGTGGGGGGTGGTCTGCAGAGAAAATAAAAGATATTAACCACAAACTTGAAAAACACTAACTGTAATGTTCTACAGCAAACTCAATTCAGTTTATATTTACATTAACAGCCTTACCTTCCATTTAAACAGAGCTCCTTTCTTTAACTTTTGCCTTTGTATGTAATAAAAATAACATTTAGCATAAAGGAAACCAACTGTTTTATTTCTTTCAGGAAATAAGAACAACTTTTATGAAAATATTGGCCTATAAGCTTTTCTGTCACATCATCCACAAATAATGTAATTATTTGTTTAATTTGTCAAAGTGTGAATCTAATTAGTTCAGACCTAGATACAGACCAGTCCTTTCCACTAAGCTGCTTGGCCTGCATGTGGTGATAAAAGGCATCAACTCACTTTAAACTAAACACAAGAAAATGTTCATTTTGTTGTCAAATTTAACTCGACGATTACATTTAGTTTTGAAAGTTTGGTAGAAAAGATATTTTGAATTATGAAACAAATAATGTGCTTCACATTCATAACTTACTCTCTGATCGTCCTCCATCTTGGATTGCTATAAAGGGGCGGTGCCGTCTCAAAAGCAATAGAAGAGTGAACCTGCAGCCATATCCTTCTTGCAGCAGGAGGAGTGGCTGAAAGTCTTTATGAACTGTAAAAGGTTCAAGGTGTGGTTTCTTTAAAGCTAACATTTCTACTGTTTGTCACACATTGCCTACCTCACAAGGTATGACCCCGCCCACTGCGAAAGCTGCAGTCGGCAAGATGCATTGTGGGTAGCCATCTTTTTAGGTATTATGTTCTATTTTGGTGTGTTTATGCATGTTTATTGTGGGGGGTTGTGTTGTTCTTAGTTATTGCTTTGTTGAGTGTTGCAAAGGTGGAGTTATTTGTTGTTGTCATGGTGGCACCATACGTGAGGAGGGCGGTCCAAGGAATGGGACCACTGTGCTGTTCCACTGTTCATAATAAAGTGGTGGTTCACTGGTCTCAGCTCCTTGTGTTCAACAGTTTGATCCTAGTTTTACATCAAGATGGCAATACGGGTATTCTAAAGCCTACTATTTACTGTTATCTTACCACTACTCTGAGACCGTTGCTATAATATCTAATATGGTTACTACACAGAGGCCATGCCACCTGCATGACTTGTGTTCTGCTTACCTGCTGTTTAAGCCTACTCCACCTGAAGGGCATGTGTGTTCAATCCACTTTTATCATCTTCATCAATTAGCAAGACTCATAGGTCTCATGTCCAGACAAGACCTAGAGAAACTCATTCATGCGTTCATCTCCAGCAGACGGGACTTTTGCAATGGTCTTTTGACTGGTCTTCCCAAAAATGTTTTAAAACAACTGCAGCTTATTCAGAATGCTGCAGCTAGAGTCTCAACAAGAGAGCACATCACTCCTGTTCTCTACACTGGTTACCAGTAAACTACAGAATCCATTTCAAAGTGCTTCTACTAGTTTATAAATCACTCAATGGCATGGGGCCAAAATACATGTCAGATCTCCTTGCAGTATACAGTGAGGAACATAAGTATTTGCAACATGTTCTCACTCCTCACTCATCAAGCTCCCTCTGCGTCACATACCAAAGCATCAGGATCCCGCTTCTCATCGATTTTTGACACACAGGGATCAGGGTTATTATCGTAAACGAAAACTAACGAAATAACGAAAACTAGAATTAAAAAAAAATTTCGTTAACTGAAATAAAAATAAAAACGAATTTAAAAT
>SSNS01000031.1:8273-83092 GCA_006937985.1 Aphyosemion australe | reverse complement strand
TAAGGAGGGAAGCCCAGACCTCCCTCTCCCCAGCCACTTGGGCCAGCTCCTCCGGGGGAATCCCAAGGCGTTCCCAGGCCAGCCGAGAGACATAATCTCTCCAGCGTGTCCTGGGTCTTCCTTTGGGTCTCCTCCCGGTTGGACGTGCCCGGAAAACCTCACCAGGGAGGCGTCCAGGAGGCATCCTAATCAGATGCCCGAGCCACCTCAACTGGCTCCTCTCGATGTGGAGGAGCAGCGGGTCTACTCCGAGCCCCTCCCGGATGGCCGAGCTTCTCACCCTATCTCTAAGGGAGAGTCCAGCCACCCTGCGAAGAAAACTCATTTCGGCCGCTTGTATCCGCGATCTCGTTCTTTCGGTCACTACCCAAAGCTCGTGACCATAGGTGAGGGTAGGAACGTAGATCGACCGGTAAATTGAGAGCTTCGCCTTTCGGCTCAGCTCTCTCTTCACCACGACAGACCGGTACAACGCCCGCATCACTGCAGACGCAGCACCAATCCGCCTATCGATCTCACGCTCCACCCTTCCCTCACTCGTGAACAAGACCCCGAGATACTTAAACTCCTCCACTTGGGGCAGGACCTCGTCCCTGACCTGGAGAAGGCATTCTACCCTTTTCCGACTCAAGACCATGGTCTCGGATTTAGAGGAGCTGATTCTCATCCCAGCTGCTTCACACCCGGCTGCGAACTGCTCCAGCGAAAGCCGGAGATCACGTTCTGACGAAGCCAACAGGACCACATCATCTGCAAAAAGCAGAGACCTGATCCTTAGGCCACCAAAACGGATCCCCTCACCACCTTGGCTGCACCTAGAAATCCTGTCCATAAAAGTTATGAACAGAATCGGTGACAAAGGGCAGCCTTGGCGGAGTCCAACTCTCACCGGAAACGAGCCCGACTTACTGCCGGCAATGCGGACCAAGCTCTGACACTGGTCGTACAGGGACCTAACAGCCCGTATCAAGGGGCCTTGTACCCCATACTCCCAGAGTACCCCCCACAGGGCCCCCCGAGGGACGCGGTCGAACGCCTTCTCCAAATCCACAAAACACATGTAGATTGGTTGGGCGAACTCCCACGCACCCTCCAGGACCCCCCCAAGGGTATAGAGCTGGTCCAGTGTTCCACGGCCAGGACGAAAACCGCATTGCTCCTCCTGGATCCGAGGTTCGACTATCCGACGGACCCTCCTCTCCAGAACCCCTGAATAGACCTTACCAGGGAGGCTCAGGAGTGTGATCCCCCTGTAGTTGGAACACACCCTGCGGTCCCCCTTTTTAAATAGGGGGACCACCACCCCGGTCTGCCAGTCCAGTGGAACTGCCCCCGATGTCCACGCGATATTGCAGAGCCGCGTCAACCAACACAGCCCCACAACATCCAGGGCCTTGAGGAAATCTAGGCGGATCTGATCCACCCCCGGAGCCTTGCCACCGAGGAGTTTTTTGACCACTTCAGTCACCTCAGCTCCAGAGATTGGAGAGCCCAACCCAAAGTCCCCAGACTCTGCTTCAACCCTGGAAGACGTGCCGGTGGGATTGAGGAGGTCTTCGAAGTACTTGGCCCACCGATTCACAACGTCCTGAGTCGAGGTCAGCAGCACACCCTCCCCACTGTAAACAGTGTTGGTAGTGCACTGCTTTCCCCTCCTGAGGCGCCGGATGGTGGACCAGAATCTCCTCGAAGCCGTACGGAAGTCTTGTTTCATGGTCTCACCGAACTCCTCCCATGCCCGGGTTTTTGCCTCCGCGACCACCCGAGCCACATTCCGCTTGGACTGCCGGTACCTATCAGCTGCCTCTGGAGTCCCACAGGCCAAAAAGACCTGATAGGACTCTTTCTTAAGCTTGACAGCATCCCTAACCACTGGTGTCCACCAGCGGGTTTGGGGATTGCCACCACGACAGGCACCGACCACCCTGCGGCCACAGCTGCGGTCAGCCGCCTCGACAATGGAGTCACGGAACATGGCCCATTCGGACTCAATGTCCCCTGACTCCCCCGGGACACGTTCAAAGTTCTGTCTGAGGTGGGAATTGAAGCTCCTTCTGACAGGAGACTCTGCCAGACATTCCCAGCAGACCCTCACAACACGTTTGGGTCTGCCAGGTCTGACCGGCATCTTCCCCCACCATCGAAGCCAACTCACCACCAGGTAGTGGTCAGTTGACAGCTCCGCCCCTCTCTTTACCCGAGTGTCCAAGACATGTGGCCGTAGATCAGATGAAAGGAGAACAAAATCGATCTTCAACCTGCGGCCTAAGGTATCCTGGTGCCAAGAGAACATATGGACACCTTTATGCTTGAACATGGTGTTCGTTATAGACAATCCATGACGAGCACAAAAGTCCAATAACAAAACACCACTCGGGTTCAGATCAGGGGGGCCGTTCCTCCCAACCACACCTCCAGGTCTCACTGTCGTTGCCCACGTAAGCATTGAAGTCCCCTAGCAGAACGAGGGAGTCACCCGAAGGAGCGCTTTCCAGTACCCCCTCCAGGGACTCCAAAAAGGGTGGGTAGTCTGAGCTGCAGTTTGGTGCATAAGCACAAACCACAGTCAGGACCCGTCCCCCCACCCGAAGATGGAGGGAGGCTACCCTCTCGCTCACCGGGGTAAACCCCAACGTACAGGCACCAAGATGGGGGGCAAGAAGTATGCCCACCCCTGCTCGACGCCTCTCAGTGGGAGCAACTCCAGAGTGGTAGAGAGTCCAACCCCTCTCGAGGAAACTGGTTCCAGAGCCAGAGCCATGTGTGAGGTGAGTCCAACTATATCTAGTCGGAACCTCTCAACCTCACACACCAACTCCGGCTCTTTCCCCACCAGAGAGGTGACATTCCACATGCCTAGAGCCAGCTTCTGTAGCTGAGGATCAGACTGCCAAGGTCCCCGCCTTCGGCTACCACCCTTTCCACATTGCACCCAACCCCTTTGGCCCCTCCCATGGGTGGTGGGCCCATGGGAAGGGGGACCCACGTCTCCTCTTCGGGCTCCATGGGTGAAAGCCCAGCCACCAGGCGCTCGCCAGCGTGCCCCAACTCCAGGCCTGGCTCCAGAGGGGGGCCCCGGTGACCCGCGTCCGGGCGAGGGAACACTGGTTCCATTTATTTTATTCATCATAAGGGGTCTTTGGGCTGCACTTTGTCTGATCCCTCACCTAGGACCTGTTTGCCATGGGTGACCCTACCAGAGGCATAAAGCCTCAGATAACTTAGCTCCTAGGATCATTGGGACACTCAAACCCCTCCACCACGATAAGGTGGCAGCCCAGGGAGAGGAATAGATAGATACCAGTCATTTAAATTGAAATAGAAACCAGTCATTTAAATTACAATAAAAACCAGTCATTTAAATTACAACAGAAACCAGTCATTTAAATTACAACAGAAACCAGTCATTTAAATTACAATTGAAACCAGTCATTTAAATTACAATTGAAACCAGTCATTTAAATTACAACAGAAACCAGTCATTTAAATTACAATAGAAACCAGTCATTTAAATTACAACAGAAACCAGTCATTTAAATTACAACAGAAACCAGTCATTTAAATTACAATAGAAACCAGTCATTTCTGATTATACAAGTTTAGGGTTTAAGTTTTTTACTTCCAGGTGGATCATCTAAACCACTGGTCTGCATAACTTTAAATCATTCTGGAGAAACCAATCCTGGGCTAATTTTCACTTCCTGCACATGCGCACTCTGTGCATAGCGCCTTTATTCCACCCACACCAGTCTGTGCACACACACACACCCCCGCCCACACACACTCACAATTACACATTACTGCCAGCAGCTACTTGTAAACAAGGGCTGGTAGAGTGTTGCGCAACGTGGAGAGGGCGGTTCTTTCCTGAAATTCAGAAACATCGTATACATTACCTTTAAAGGGACACTTTGCAACTTTTTAATATTTTTAAATCATTTTCTTGAGCCAGTATATGCTGAAATGACCCTTTACAGGGTTAATGAAAGGCCACCCAGCCCCTGTGGCCCCCTGTGGCCAGAATATTCCACTTGCAACTTCACAGTTGCCGGTCCGGTCTGTTGGGACTTAGAATACTAGAGCTTGACATACCTGGATCTGCAGTCTGCTTCCAGCATGTTTCCTGCATGTTTTAGATCATGAACACAGCTGATTTGTTTAATTTTAATGATGAGTAACTCCTGTAGACACTAATGAAGGCTGAGGAGACGTTTCAGCAGTTAGATCAAGGTGTTAAAAAGACAAACGCACAGTGAGGAGAGATAAGTTTTACTTTCGCTTTCACCAACGAACACTACGGGATGCTAAAAACAAGCCAAAACTGACTAGTGTCTCTTTAACTTCAGTTGAAATTGGTACTTTCCCTGACCTGTTCCCTCCCACTACATTTATCAAATATAACATATTTAACATGAATGTGCTATGGATATGTTTTTAATTATACCAAGGATTGCAGTATGACTGCCCAGAAAATATTATGATGACTTATTATGGCATGTAAATTAGAGGATTTATGAAGATTTCAAAATATTTAACCTTATTTTTCAGATTAAAATGTGTAACTGATAAGTGTTTTCATATTTCCAATCTTACATTAATTAGATCAAGTCATTGGGCCTACAAAACATTTAAAAAGGTATACAAAGATTTAATAAAATTACAAAATTGACAAATTACTTTTAAAAGTTTGAGGTTTGGGGAGATATTTTGGCCTTTTAAAGGAACACAGTCAGTTTTGGCTTGTTTTTAGCACCCCCTAGTTTTCTAAGTCCCAACAGACCAGACCGGCAACTGTGAAGTTGCAAGTGGAATATTCTGGCCACAGGGGGTGACAGGGACTGGGTGGCTTTTCATTAACCCTGTAAAGGGTCATTTCAGCATATATTCTGGCTCAAGAAAATTATTTAAAAATATGAAAAAGTTGCAAACTGTCCCTTTAATGTGGACAGGACAGTAGAAAGCAAACTTTCAACAAAATACCTGATTCAAAGTTCTGTCACTGAAGACATTTAAGTACTTTTATCAGGTTATTGACAAAAAAAAACAGGTCATGCACTGCTAAAGTTAACAAAAGTGAGGTGGAGTCACCGTGCCAGAGTTGTTTTCTGCATTGCTTGTAGTCCCCATGTTGAACAGCATCACTACAGTGGCAGTAGTTCAGAAAGATGCAGAAGAAGAGGTGCAGTACTCTCTTCAAACACAATTAGCCTTTCGCCGGCCCCGCCCCCAGAACGGCTATTGTCCAATCACACATCATAGCAACCGTTACTATCCGACAGCTCCAAACAAAATGATGAAGCTAAGCCTAATTTACTACTAAGCATTAGCCTCGATAGTAGTCGTGTCCCCTTCGTTTCCCTTCAGAACCTCCTCATCGAGCTCAACCAGCAACAGCCAAGCATGAGTGCTCCCCCCGCCCGCGGCTGGGCGGAGGTCCGCCTCCCAGACTGTCCAAGACCCTTTTAGATAAGACACACCGTGCCGGCTAATCAGCGTAATATTACCTCAACCGTGTGTCTTATAAACGCACATTAAGCCTATTGGCGCAACAGCGGGTGGTGTCATGATCACGTGATGAATTAATGCCGAGCTCCGGCAGGGAACTAAAAATGAAAGTAAACACGGGCATAAAAAGTTACATTTTATAAACAGACTCAGCTGAGATGATAAACTGAGCGATGCAGAGCACCGGAAGTGAGCTTTTCTCCGTTAGAGCTGCCTGCAGCTCAGATCATCTGACAGCTGACAGGGACACCACATCACCGCCACCGCTCCTCGGATCCACGCGTCCCCGGACGCCGGACCTTCTCCCAAACTCCTTGTTCCCTGCTATGCTTCGCTCAGCGGAGCCAACACTAATGTATCCCTCCACTGCATCCTGTAACCCATTTTGCCTCAATCTGGATGAAATTGAGGAGAAATTGCTCCAAAAAATGTCGCTGACACGCATCTGTCTACTTCTTTCCATCATGGAAACCTGCGAAGCTGCAGTATTTGATCCACTTATTGTCGGAGTTGGCAACAGTAACTAAGGGGGGCGGGGCTCGGCGAAAGGCTAATTATGACTCAGATTTCTGTTTTTTATGTATAGAGATTAAATTCCCAACAGTGCTTTTAAAGACAGTATTCTAAGTAAAACTTGTTCTTTTTGGAAACCAGGTTTACCTTATTGCTGTATTACCACCCACCCCTACCCAAAATGACCCTCAAAACATGTGAAAGACTCCCTTGATTCCAGTGTCAAATGGTTCCAAGTTGCCTTTCTGAAGAAGTTCGGCCATAGTTCTTAATGACTTACCTAGAATTGTAATTATTGTCATAGTTGGACATCTTTGTTATGTCCCAGTGTGATTTACAACAGACAACAAAGCATCTGAACAGCTATGACTGACAAAAATCTCTTTCAGTTTTATGTTCTGGCACGTATTTCCTGTTTAATTTCAGGTTTCTCTAATCCTTTGTTCTATGAACATTTTGAACATACCTTTGTGTTCCTTTTAGACTGCCACACATAGCAAGATGAGATGAGGGAAAACTTTAAACTCCCTATGACACAATGTGATTCACAAACAGTATTCATGACAAAAGGTCATTCATGTAAAAAAAAATCATACAATTTTATAAATTATATGTGTTTATTTTGTTGTTGATTACCTTTTTTTTTATCCCATCAACCTATCAGCGACTAAAGACGCAATTTGCCTCTGAGGTGTATTTTAGCTCCTCCTTGAACTGCCACCTTAGTGTGATGGAGGATTTGAGTGCCCGAATGATCCTAGAAACAATGTTGTCCTATGGCATTTTGAGCACTAGTATGGTGTCCTACAACAAAGTGGTCCTAGGTGAAGGCCAGAATAAAGTGTAGTTCAAAAGACCCTTATGTGTGTGAGATCAAAGAACGAGTGTCCCTGGCTGGGAGGGTTATCAGGGTCCCACCCTGGCGCCAGACCTTGGGTTGTGGCCAATGTGTGAGGCTGAGGCTTTGGTGGTCCAATTCCCAGACACTAAATCTGGCATTAGGGACATGGAACTTGTAAGGAATGAGCTGAAGCTTTTGGAAGAGGTTGAGTGGTTTTGGCTAGATATAGTTGGGCTCATCTCAACACATAGCATCAGCTTTGGAACCCAAGTCCTTATGAGGAGTTGAATTCTCTTCTATGCTGGAGTTGCTCCAAGTGAGATGCATGGAATGCCGGGATGGAATTCTTGTCAGTCCCAAAAGTCTCCTCCTATAGGTTTAGGTTTACCCCAGGAGACAAAATGGGAGTTTCTCTGCATTTTTGAGTCAGGTAACAAGTCCTGACTGCTGTTTGTGCTTCCACACCAAGCAGCTCTGAGTACCCACCATCTTCGGAGGCCATGGGAGGAGTAATCAGGGTACTTCAATGTTCACGTCAGAAATAACAGTGTGACTTGAAGGTGTGTGACTGGGAGGAACGGGATGTCCAATCTTGGTGACAGACACATGGTGTTCAGATGTTAGACTTCTCTGCAAGGCACAGATTGAAAGGTCAATGACTGACTTTATAGTTCATCATCTGACCTGCTGCCATATGTTTTGGACACTTTGGTGAAGAGAGGAGCAGAGCTGTCAAATGATCACCACACTGAGTAGACATTGGTGGAAAAAGGCCCATTAGAGGGAAGAAGACTAGTCAGGCTCTGCAAGATGTGACAGTGAAGAAATATGGGCAGGTATGCCAACGTTGTGTTATGTTTTTGTCTCATGTACAGATCATTTTATGTTACGTTTGTGCAGGGATGTGATTTTTCAGTTTTTTCGGATTTCTGCAATTTTCAAGTGGTTTGGGGCACCCCTGAGATCGATGCAAATTCGATGAGAAATGTTTTCATATATATATGGGGGGTGGCTTTGTCCGAGGCTCAAAAGTCGCAATTTATTTTCACCCACGATCGATTCAAAACAAGATTGTTCCCTGACCGTTTGCTAGCAAACAACATCATAGAAGGGACGAGTGTGATGAAAAAAATTTTTAGACGTAGCACCAGTGTGACGTCTTTTCAACTTACTTTTTCCCCCAGCACTTTATTGAGCAAATTTACTTGTTTTTGTGTAAGGAAGATGCTTTTTACTGGCGCACAATGTGGTAATTTAGAGAAATCGTTAAAGACATAAAGGCAGAAACGGTCCAAAATTTGGGATCAAACGGGCAGATTGGCTAATGCTAGCACGCTCACAATCTACTGGGTTTCCGAAAAAACACGAAGATCATAAAACTAAGAATGACTAAACTGTACAAGTGAAAGAAAAGTCCCCACCGTCCTCCAATCTGACGGCTAATCAAAACAACGGAAGACTCGCTATCTGCCCTGGAACAGAGGCATCGCTGGCTTTTGCCGCTGCCCCATGTTGCCTCCCGTGTGTCAGGTTATAAAAGCGATAGTGAGTTTCGCTGATCGCGGTCATTTGTCGCCTCCCGTGTGTCGAGCCCATAATTTGAAAAGACATTTCCAGGGAAGGCATGCTAAATTTGCAGCCGACTACCCAGTTGGGAGTGAGAGAAAAAGTGCAATTGCAGTAGGCTACTTCTGGAGAAATTAGAAGAGCACAAAAGTAGATTTAAGAAGTGGATTACATCTCCAAACTCCACTACTGCTGCAAGTTTTGTTGCAACCTGACAGATAAAAGCGTGGAAAACTGTTCATGGATGGTGATTACATGAAGGATTCATTCATCAAAATATCAGAGCACCTATTTCAGACTTCAAAAACAAAACCGAGATAATCCAGAAGACATTCCTCTCTCCACAAAGACAAGGACCATTAAAATGACAGGCGACGTCACCAATCAGCAAATCAAAGACATTAATTCAGCTCCAGCGTCCTCAACTACCTAACGGTCCTGTGATGAGTCGTGTGATGTGATCGATATCAAACAGACAGCTCTGTTATGCAGGTATGTGAGCTGTGATGGGCCGCAAGAAGAAATGATCAAATCAATACCAATGATTAATATTGTAATGGAAGTTAAACTTAAAGCACCAAATATCTACAGCAGAGTCACGTGGTGTCGTTCTCTCCAGGATGTGCTGCAGGAAAATAAACATTTAATCATGAATGCTCATTATGTATTTGTAGCCTACTTAGTCATTTTGATAATAGGCTAATATAGCTAATATACACTTACAACCTGTGTTGCCTTCATATAAGGCTTATATAAGGCTTTTCATTTTTTGCGGCTCCAGACAGATTTGTTTTTTGTTTTTTTGGTCCAATATGGCTCTTTGAACATTTTGGGTTGCCGACCCCTGCACTATGGAGCAGAGCCTCAGCCACAGCAGCTACCGGAGTAACGTTGTTGTTGTTACGAGTCTGCGCAACACCGTTCCAGGGCTATGGCAAGCCACTGTAGTATGTAATTCACAAACGCTTTTATCTGTGAATATAATTTAAACTGGATAATTGTCAACCCGTACATAATAGACATGCATTACATTGTTAGCAGTAGAAATTAAATGTTATTAGCATTTACAGTAGATTACTACTGAACATGTTAATGAAATACATTAAATTCTACTGATCATAGTTTAACATAAAATATGAATTACCTATAAATCAGACAGGAAAGAGGGAGCTAGACAACACCAATTTATTTCATATTATTGAGCCTTTTATAATGAGTCTGATATTTCAGCCTCATAATTTAGTTTTATTTCATATTTTAGCAGCAGACCACAATCTCATTTCCCTTGGAACAATATCTAATAGAATATTTGATTAATCGACAGAGGATTTGATTGAATATTCAAATACTAAAATATTCCATAGCTGCAGCCCAATTTCAAACCTTTAAAAGAACAGAAAAACAAACCATGCAAACATGAAGAAACAAAAACACAAGCTGCACCAAACCAAGGTACGTCTGAGAAGGGAAAAGTTTACAAGTACAACATGGCAGTGTTGTGCCTGAACATTACATATGTTTGTAATTATGCTATAGAAACTATGTGTTTCAATACTTTACAGCGAGTAAATAGTGGGGACAATATTTAAGAAAACATGCCCCAGAGAGCCAGGAAACACACTTAAAATTGGTGTAAATTCTCCAGCAAGCAATTGCCTGCCTTGCCTGTCTGCACGCAGTGCCTCTGACCCACAGGACACACTACAGAAATGATGTCTCCCAGCTGGCCTGGGAACACCTTGGTATTGTATTGGAAGTGCAGAAAGAGATGATAAGTTGGACAAGGGTCTGACCTGCAGCCCTTTGCTGCATGTCTGATCTTTGCTGCTGTGCTGTCCAATAAAAGACACGATAAACATAACATAGGCTTACGAGTGAATGAGTGAATAAAAGTGCAGTCAAGTATTTGATATTACAAAATACTATTCAATTTTTAATGTACTTACCAAAAAAGCACACAGGTCAGTTTCTTCAAGTGAATAGATACAAATGTGTGTTTTCCGATTAAAACAAGGTTACGGTGTTGTAAATGGATTAGTTTACTTAAAATGTCTATGTTTATACAATTTGCAGATATTATCCAAAGCAACTTACAAATTAAGATAAGTTGTCATTGCCTGTATGAAGTAGTGGACTGGCCATCGGGAGCACTGAGCTGGCCCACTCGGCAATAGTCGACAGACCCCCCAACTCCTGTCAGGAGATTCTACTAACTAATTAACTAATGCTAATTTAGCCTGGCAATGTGGTTTAGTGAGGTAAGAATCCGTCACAAACTCATTTTTTAAAAACATTGTTTATTCTTTATTGTTAGAATATCAGAAACAGACAGAGTGGTATAGACCCACTGAAAGTTATTGTTTACATTTGGGTAACGGCACACATCCACACAAGCTGGAGGGCAAGAACCCCGTCTCCAGCCATTATCCAGAGCTGTATCTCCACTAACAAAATAAAACCTAGGGATTTAGATATTCCTACTTTAGATGATCAAACAAATCTTTGTGCAGATGTTTAAAAAAAGAAACATTTCAAAGCTAACGGTGTTTAGCACAAAGGTTCAAGATCCGTTTGAAATAGCTAATGAGCTGTGATGACGACAGTCCTCCGAACCGGCCGTCTGGACTTCTCACAGCTGAAGGAATAACCGAATCTCTTCTACGTTTTGCAGGTTAATGCTAAACAGTCGCAGTGACACCGTTTGCCTTTGGAGATTAACGGATGCTTCGTTTATTCTTATGAGCAACGTAAACAGAAACATGAAACAAACAACATTAGAGGCTGTTTGCTCCAATTACAGAACACATTTTGTGTAATTACTGTAACAAGACCCTTACCGCGGGTCACACCTACACGCCACATCCTAACCCTAACCCTAACCCGTTCACACAGGGTTTATTTCTCAGGACCGATCAGCAGCACAGCTCCTCCCAGCTGCTGCCTCCGCTTGGTTGGTCGGTTCTCCCCGGCCCCAGAATTAGCTGTTACCACTGCCTTCGGCGCATTTTATCAGCTGGAAAAAGTTTAAATTTACTGTCCTCCTTTTGTTTACTTGTGCAGCCTACAGCTCTACGTGTGTTAACCATGCTGATGGATTTTATTTCATCACTATTTAACTCTGTTTATGGACAACTAACAGATAAACACAACGGTGGTCAACAGGGAGGCGCCAGCTTCTTGCCCACCAGCCAGGGGCGGAGGGGCGGGGGTGTGGCCATGTGACGTCACGCTTCAATAGGTCTATACAACTTTCGCATGTAGTTAGTATAATTCACATGAAGTAGAAATATATTCACACAATCTGTGACATTTAGGGTGATGGTGGCAGAGGAGTAGAAGGTCGCAGGTTCGCATCCCGCTCAGTCTGTTGCTGTTTTTATGTCCTTGGGCAAGACACCTAACCCGCCTTGCATGCTGGTGGTGGTCGGAAGGACCGGTGGCGCCAGTGCTCGGCAGCCTCGCCTACGTCAGTGCGCCTCAGGGCAGTTGTAGCTACGATGTAGCTCGTCACCACCAGTGTGTGAATGATTGATTGTGTTGTGAAGCGTCTTGGGGGGTTGTACAATCAGAATACAAATACAGGCCATTTACCATTTACAGTTCTCAATTATTATTAATGACTGTGGTTTAAATTTTCACATTGCAAATAAAACACACTAAAAAACCCCACCAGAAAAAAGGATGTAAATACATTACCCAGTTCTCAATGTTTACCTTCACAGACACCACAAAATAAACCTTTTCATGACAAAATGCATTTGACTACATCATCACATGTTAAACACACAATATGTCAAACAAATTTGTGTCTGAAGAGTTGAATAAAAAACTGGTTCCTTGATTACTACATTACTTGTTCAACTATAGCATGTTAATCTTTTAATTTGATTGTTGTTGATGATTGAACCGTGTGTAACACTCAACAAGCAACTACCACTGTTGATGAATCGTTATCCCCCTAATTCCACCTCCATACCTTGAAGATAATACCCCCCCCCAAAAAAAAAATGCAACATGACATCTAATGGCTGACACTGAACACTGTGAAGATGAAGTGAGATGAAGCACGCTGTAATCCTGATAATTATACACTGAGGATGTAGCTTCAGAATTCAAAAATGACTCTGATCTATAATTATTCTCAAAGAAGTGGAGATAATACCTAAATATAATCCAACTGAGACAGGAGATCCACAAGGATGATGATTGATGGTTACCATTGTAACAAAGAAGGCAAACATTTTTTTAAACTCTTAGGTAAAGCACCTAAATAACCATTAAGATGTAAATCAAAGATGTCACTCAATGTGATAAAATACCCTTCTTAGAGAATAGAACATTTTTAAACATAATTAGTTTGTGCTATGTTGTTCATCAGAGCCATAATCAGTGTCACTGTCGTCATCAATGACACATTCTTTGTCTGTAGTCATGAAGTCAATTCTAACAGTTTTCTCCTCTCCAGTGACCATGTTAGTTCCTGTAGCTGTTATCTCAGTTGATCCAAACTTGATGATCAATTTGACCTTTCGCTCATTGCCTCCTGCAATATCAGGGAAGTCAACGTTAAATGAACCAATTTTCTGTGCTCCCCACTCATCTATGTACACTGGATTTTTTCTCACTGAGCTGTAGAATCTCAATTTCATTGTTGTCTGATCTGCTTTTGCTGTAGAACACATGAACTCTCTGGTTTCATCTGAACGAAGATCTTCACCCTCCTCTACCAGTTTCCTGAAGATATCCCTACTCCACTCCTTCCCATGGCCTGTGAATTTCTTTTCCTCCTTATGTATGGACTTATCAAACTCCTTACAAACAGCAAATCCGTAAGTAAAGGAACTTTTCCGATAAGCCAAAACCTCTGGGTTTCTTCCAAACTCTAGAGCTCCTCTCACAATTGCTTCCTGGGCTCTAAAAGGACGTAAGACTGTACAATGGTCATCAAACTGGTCAAACATGTGCTGAAATAGAATCTGGCTCTCAGCGTAGCCTCCCACTAACAGAAGGTAGTCAATGGTAAAACCTTCATCAAGGATTTCTTTAATATTCTGAGCGATGCCCTGCAGACTCGCGTCAAAAAAAGACCTCAGTTTCTCTCTTGAGATTCTGAGGTATTCACCATCCCAAGAAGCACCTTTTGCTGAATCAAAGAAGTTTTCCATGTTTTCCTTTTCCTCAATCATTTTCATCAAAATATGTGGGCAGACTATCTGGACCTCGTTATCTACCTGCTTGAGACGGGTAAATTCATACATAATTCTCTGAACCCCACTGGGATACTTTTCTTCATATTCATCCCAGATCTCATCTGAGAAAATTTCTTTGAGGAACTCTTTGAATCTTCTGTCCACCGTTTGTCCACCCAGATCGTTTCCTGAAGCCTTGTGCAGCTCCTTCAGGGCTCCTCCTTCCAGAACCTTATGGACAGTGATGTCAATGGTTCCTCCTGTAACACAAATAGGAAGTGATTAGAACTGATTTCACAAAATAATTTACAGAAACACTTTTAAACATGTATCTATTTTTCTACCGTAAATCCTCTAATATTGGCCTGTATTCCATTACCGGCCTGGTCTCCTATATTAGCCGGTCTCGCTGTCAGTGGGGGTAAATACAGGCCGGTCTCTAATAGTGGCCGGGGCTACTATTAGAAACAGCGCGTGTGTGTTTGTTTTTTTTTCTTTTTTTTTCGGAGATCGACGGTAAAGTGAGCCCTCACTCGATTTTTCGAGGCGCACGTATACCACGTTTTACAGTAACAGCGGACTAGTGGATCATAATCTCCGGCTGCAAGATGAGCAGAAACAGAACGGAAAATGCTAGTTTGCAGTGATCACTTCATCACAGGTAAGGGCTTACTAAAGGTTTTTTATGGCGTTTTATTGAACAGTTATTTAGAAACGCAGCTACATAAACAGCAGGTAAATAGTTTGATACTGTTTTCATGTGTCCTCACCGCAAATAGCTTTTAGAGTGCTAATGTTTTTAGCAGTTAGCTCAGTGTGGTAACGTGGCAGGTAAATAGTTTGATACTGTTTTCACGTGTCCTCACTGCAAATTGCAAACTGTTTACCTGCCACGTTACAACACTGAGCTAACTGCTACAAACATTAGCACTCTAAAAGCTATTTGCGAATCGCAAATAGCTTTTAGAGTGCTAATGTTTCAGCAGTTAGCTCAGTGTTGTAACGTGGCATTAATACCTTAATAAAATCAAACTAATGTACCAGAAATGTGGATTTAAAAAGGCTTAAAACGTTAGTTACAAGTAGATCCTAGCACGGACTCACCGTTAGCATTAGCTATCATTACGAGTTAATTACGTTACTAAAATAAACATCTCACGAGCATAAACAAGACAACGGTCATTTAAAGCTTCTCCTGATCTCTAAACTGTTAACCAACCTGAAATAAAATAGGCTTTCAGACTCATAAAAGGCTTTTGGTTTGCAGTGTAATATGAGATTTGCCACACAAGATAGTTTGTTGTGTCAATCGCTTCAGCGTTGGGTAAATCCTCCAGCGTGTATTAAAAGTCCAACTTTTAAAATTAAATGAGTCATAACCTAAAGGAAGATATCGTGTCTGTGCCAGCTCGTTTAGAACACTCACTTTCATCCGTCACGCTGTGTTTTATAGTAGAGCAAAACACTTCCTGTCCACTGTTTGAGTTCAGCGCGGCGGCAGGGTCACGTGAGTGAAACCCACCAATCACTTTTGATTTGCATGTGAGACTTCAGTCACCGCTCAAATAGACAAAATCTTGTTTTTATTCATTCTACTGTTAGTTTATTTTGCTCAAATTGAAATATAGGCCTACCTCTAATTCTGGCCTCCTTCCAATAAAGGCCTGAACCAGGACGCGCTTGAGTAAATAAAGGCCTGTATTAGAGGATTTACGGTATCTGTCCATTTGTCTGTCTGTCTGTCTATTAGGGGTGGGATGTTAACAAGTTAATTATAATTAATTATAAAAAAAATGAGATAAAAAATTACACATTTAATCACAGCTTGCATTTCAAGTAAGGTGGAACCTTTGTCAGTGCTCAAGTTCTGGGTATACTGATTACACTGACGCGCGTAACAAAGCCACGCTCAACTATCCACTTATAAAATGGAAGATAATACAAATTGCCTTGCTTTGACTGATGCAATGTTTGAGAAAACACTTCTCTTAACTTTTAAACATAAAAAAAACCTTCCTGAAATCCACGTAGTTTGTGAGAGGGACATTCTTCAGAGATTGCATAGGCATCGCAACCATTATGTCAGAAGGGGACGTGTGTCCCCCACTTTGTAAAATGAAGCATTAAGTAAGTAAAAATGTTGCAAACAGGACAGGTTTTTAGCGGAGCTAGCTGGCTAGTCAGTGTTATTCGTCAGGTAGGACAGACAGGTGTATGTATGTATGTATATATATATATATATATTGTATATATATATTGTATATATATATATTGTATATATATATATATATATATACATATATATATATATATGTATATATATATGGCTCCAGGTTGTCACTGTGTTGTTTGGTGACATGGTGTGTACCACACTCAACATGAACCAGAGGAAGCGAAGGAAAGAGTTGTCTCAGGAGATTAGAAGGAGTATCATAGACAAGCATGTTAAAGGTAAAGGCTATAAGACTATCTCCAAGCAGCTAGATGTTCCTGTGACTACAGTTGCACATTTTATTCAGAAATGTAAGATCCATGGGACTGTAGCCAACTTACCTGGAGATGGCCGTAGGAGGAAAATTGATGAGAAATCAAAAGGACAGATAATCCGAATGGTAACAAAAGAGCCCAGAAAAACTTCTATAGAGATCCAAGGTGAACTTCAAGCTCAAGGAACATCAGTGTCAGATCGCACCATCCGTTGTTGTTTGTGCCAAAGTGGACTACATGGGAGACGACCAAGGAGGACACCATTGTTGAAAACATATCATAAAAAAGCCAGACTAGAATGTGCCAAACTACACGTTGACAAGCCACAAAGCTTCTGGGAGAAGGTCCTATGGACAGCTGATTATTGGTGGTCCCTCGTTCCAGGTGCAAATCAAGGGGAGATTGTGCGTTTGCAGTCCTTGCACCATCCTTATGGAATGGTCTACCTCTGACTGTTAGGCTGGCGCCTTCCCTTCAGATTTTTAAGTCCCGTCTGAAGGCCCATTATTATATCCAGGCATTTTCTCCATTGGGGTCTTGATTTTATTGTTGTTGGGTTTTTTCTATCTGTTTTTATGCTGTTTTTATTAAGTTATTACTATGTTTTTATTTTATTTTCATTTTTTATTGTGTCTTTTAATGCAATAGCTTTTTAGTGTGGTGTCCAGCCCCTTGGGCTTCTCCTAAAGGTTGTGGAAGGTGCTCTATAAATTAATAAATGAAATGAAATGAAAATAACAATGGAACTTTTTGCCAAGACACATTAGCTCTATGTTCACAGATGGAAAAATGAAGCATATCAAGAAAAGAACACTGTCCCTACTGTGAAACATGGAGGAGGCTCTGTTATGTTCTGGGGCTGCTTTGCTGCATCTGTCTTGAATCTGTGCAGGGTACGATGAAATCTCAAGACTATCAAGGGATTCTAGAGAAATGTGCTGGCCAGTGTCAGAAAGCTTGGTCTCAGTCGCAGGTCATGGGTCTTGCAACAGGACAATGACCCAAAACACACAGCTAAAAGCACCCAAGAATGGCTAAGAGGAAAACATTGGACTATTCTAAAGTGGCCTTCTATGAGCCCTGACCTCAATCCTATTGAGCATCTTTGGAAGGAGTTGAAACATGCCACATGGAAAAGGTGCCCTTCTAACCGGAGACAACTGGAGCAGTTTGCTCTTGAGGAGTGGGCCAAAATACCTGCTGAGAGGTGCAGAAGTCTCATTTGATTGCAGTGATTGCCTCAAAAGATTGTGCAACAAAATATTAAGTTAGGGGTACCATCATTTTTGTCAAGGCCTGTTCCATGAGTTTATTTTTTTTAATAATTCTGCTGAAGCATGGTTGAAAAGCAATTTCTGACTTTCATTGGTAAAATTTCATAGAATATTTTATTTATTATTACTTTTGTCAGTTATTTTTGTGACCGTTGTGGGTTTTTCTTTCATTGACCAAAGGGTACCAACAATTTTGTCCACGTCTGTATATAGAGTAAACATCTAAGTAAAATGTTTTTAAAATTAATCATTATAAATTGTTTGTGATTGGATATTTGTACAACAGGGTTCTACACAGTACCTCCACAGTCAAGAACAATGTACTGAGTTCCTGGAGACTGATCCAGTGTGATTCCATTATGGTTTGTTGTGATGAAACCATCCGCTGGAAGCTTCTTGCACCACAGCGAAGCTGCTTCTGGCTCCAGGGCAATGAGAAGATTGTCTTCAATGCCTTCTAATACAATACCTGCCTGGAAGATAAATTAAAATGCTCATTTTCCAAAATGTGTCAAAACACTAGTGCTCTCTCACAAGTCTCTGTCTTTTAGAAATGTGTCCAGTTTACTATGTACTGTTAGCCTGGCAAGCCATCGTACATATGTGGACATATAGTCTGGCCATGACCCATGGACGGCTCTGTCATAGAGGAGAACCTATGGTTGTCTTTCAAACTATCTCTGCATGCTATTGGACAACAAACAATGTGGTCTACCCACCACTACAGATGTCAGTCAATGGGGCAGTCCACCATACACTGTTGAAGAACATGCAAGTACATCCTTTTTCTAAATAAACATAAGTACCTCTATCTGCTCTCAACTCAAAGAAAAGCCCAAGTCTAAATTGTCCAAAGTTTATGCCAAAGCTGTTCCAAACAAGCCCTTTCTTAGCTTCACTCAGTGGCACTAACATCCTGCCCATCAAACAGACAGAGCCTTATGTTTGGACCAGCACCAGACTGTCCGGGGCTGCAGAGGTTCCAATGGAGCATGGATAGACCGAAATGCAGAGCAAAATCGTTTTGCTTTGGCAACAGACGGTCTAGATTTCTAGGCTAATGTACTGTATCACTATGTATTGTTGAAAGAGCAAAAAGTTTCATTAGTGCATTCAAATTGTGTTTCTTGTGAACTGATATTAAAATGAACAGAATTGCAACTGAAAATACTGTGTGATTTGTTACCTGAGTTGCAGCTTCTCTCATGAACTGTTTTGCTGAATTATCCCAGATGGCAGGAACAGTCAGCACCCAGGTGAAGTCAGAGGCATTGAATAGATAGCCTGCTGCGGTGGATCTGATGGTTGTCAATGCATCCTCCTTGAGAAATCTCAGTGACTCTGCAAAAACCTCCAGTGCTCTCATAGACTTTCCATTGGCAGCTTTAATCTTCAGATCCCTGGCGGCTTCCTGGAGATGTTTGATAAGATGTTAGAGGCAATGCTTCCTGAATGGCACCACAAGCTAGAATAGATGTGTCATGTATACTTGAAGACGTGTTGATGTTCTTGGTTTATTTTAACAGTGACAGCACATCAAAAGGAAAATTCAAAAAATTACTTCAAATAAAAGATAGAAACTGATTTGCATTTCATTGAGTGAAATAGGTATTTGAAGCCCTACCAACCATTAAGCGTTCTGGCTCCCACAGAGTGGTTAGACACTCTTACTCAATTAGTCACCCTCGTTAAAGACACCTGTCTTAACTAGTCGCCTGTATAAAACACACCTGTTCACAGAATCAATCAATCAAGCAGACACCAAACTCTCCAACATGGGAAAGACCAAAGAGCTGTCCAAGGATGTCAGAGACAAGATTGTAGACCTGCCCAAGGCTGGAATGGGCTACAAAGAGAGAAGGCGACAACTGTTGGTGCAGTTGTTCAAAAATGGAAGGAGCACAAAATGACCATCAATCGATCTCGATCTGGGGCTCCTCACAAGATCTCACCTTGTGGGGTGTCAGTGATTCTGAGAAAGGTGAGAAATCATCCTAGAACTACATGGGAGGAGTTAGTTAATTACCTTAAAGTAGCTGGGACCACAGTCACCAAGAAAACCATTGGAAGCACATTACACTGCAGTGGATTAAAATCCTGCAGTGCTCGCAAGGTCCCCCTGCTCAAGAAGGCACATGTGCAGGCCCATCTGAAGTTTGCCAATGAACACCTGAATGATTCAGAGAGTGACTGGGAGAAGGTGCTGTGGTCAGATGAGACCAAAAATGAGCTCTTTGGCATTAACTCAACTCGCCGTGTTTTGAGGAAGAAAAATGCTGCCTATGACCCCCAAAACACCGTAGCCACTGTCAAGCATGGAGGTGGAATCATTTTGCTTTGGGGGTGTTTTTCTGCTAAGGGCACAGGACAACTTCACCACATCAACAGGAAAATGGACGGAGCCATGTATCGTCAAATCCTGAGCTACAACCTCCTTCCCTCTGCCAGGAAACTGAAAATGGGTCGTGTATGGGTGTTCCAGCACAACAATGACCCAGAACATACAGCAAAGGCAACAAAGGAGTGGCTCAAGAAGAAGCACATTAGGTCATGGAGTGTAGGGATGAGTGAGTACACCACTATCTGTTTCTGTATCTGTATAAGCATCTAAATTATCTGTATCTGTATCTGTACTCGGAGCGGGTGGGGTCTAAACCGGAAGTGGGCGTGGTTCAATCGGAAGTGGGTGTGGTTTAGCTCAGTAAATTATTTTAAGTCTGAAATTGATATGGATTGATCACAAGTTGCTATATGTATTGTTTATTTGAAAGCTATTTACAGATCAGCCTCAGAATTGAGATTCAGTGTTTTTGATCACAATAGTAAAGGAACTATTACAGAACAAATTTTTCAATAAACTCAGAACATGAATACTAAAGTGCATGCATGAATATAACTGATCTCATACTAGAATAAGACAACTTTTTAATTTTAATTTTTTTTAATTTAATGATCAAACATTTTTTTCTAAAGTTCTTGGCATTTTTCCCCCACACACAGTTAAACTAAACAATGTTGATTAAGGTGTGTGTGTGCACATGTCTGTGTGAGAGGGAGAGAGAGAGAGGTTTTTCTACTGACCAAATAGCCCTGTGCCTTATTGAGAGAGAGAGAGAGAGAGAGAGAGAGAGAGAGAGAGAGAGAGAGAGAGAGAGAGAGAGAGAGAGAGAGAGAGAGAGAGAGACCAACGCGATACTAGCCGTTTTCAGCTCTCTTGTCAAATGCACCGCTACGAAACAAGTAACTTTAAATGTTACACAAACTGAAAAAGAGGCGAGCTGAAGAAGGGAGTACAGATTACTGAAGCAACATGACGAGAGAGAGCTACACAGAGGCCTCAGTCACTGTCGTGTGTGAGCGGAGCAGCACAGCTGCCTCCCGGCGCGGCAGAGATGGTTTTGTCTGTAGGGAGGGGCGGGCGCTCTGTGTGACTGGCCAATCACAGAGCGTAAAGACAGTCAGGTACCCAATGAGGATTCTCCTTCTACCCGAACACAGATAATCATGAATTTTACTCGTTTAATATTCGTACTCGTCAAAAATGCATTATCCGTACCGGATACTCGTCTGAAATGAGTATCCGGCTCATCCCTAATGGAGTGGCCTAGTTAGTCTCTGGACCTTAATCCAATAGAAAACCTATGGAGGGAGCTGAAGCTCACAGTTGCACAGAGAGCCTTGAAACCTTAGAGATGATCTGCAAAGAGGAGTGGACCAAAGTTCCTCCTAAAATGTGGCAAACTTAGTCATCAGTTACAAGAGACGTTTGACCTCTGTGCTTGCAAACAAGGGTTTTGCCATTAAGTATTAAGTCTTTTTTTGTTAGAGGGTTCAAATACTTATTTCACTCAATGAAATACAAATCAGTTTCTCTCTTTTATTTAAAGTTATTTTTTAATTTTCCTTTTGATGTGTTATCTGTCACTGTTAAACGAAACCTACCATTACAATGATACTGTTCTGAGACTTTTCATTTCTTTGTCATTGGACAAACTTACAAAATCAGCGAGGGTCAAATAATTATTTCCTCCACTGTATACTTACTTAAATTTTTTTTTTCTTATTTGGAGAATAGACTGTCTGAAGTGGCTCTACAGTTGAAACTAAAAAATTAGAATATTGTGGAAAAGTCAATTTATTCCAGTAATTCAACTTAAAAGGTGAAACTAATATAGGATATAGAGTCATTAAATGCAAAGTCAGATATTTCAAGTCTTTATTTGTCATAATTGTAATGATTATGGCTCTCAGCTGATGAAAACCCCAAATAAAAATCTCAGAAAATTTTAGATTTACATGAAATCAATAGAACAAGGATTTTAAATAGAGAAATGTCAGACATCTGAAAATATATAATCATGCATGTGTACTCGTTTAGGCCCCTTTTGCTTTTACTTAATTAACTTTGGCACAACATTAAATTTTTTTGTTTCATGTGTACACTGCTGAACAAAATCCAGTAGCGAGGGAATACCAATCAACTGTTCTAAGTTTTACACTTATGTCATGATGACTTCTCTGAACATTATCATAAATAGAGGGTTAGGGTTAGGGCCACCAGTGTCACCTAGATGTCTCCAAAGAATTTCAGTTTTATATCTATGGGCCACAGGATGGCAAAGACAGTAATAATACAGTAATACAACAGTAATAATAACTAATCAGAAGACATGCAGTATGTAAAATGGTTTGATATATTTCTTCCACTATACTAATACTACTACTGATACTAATATTGCCAAAATTAGTTTCATTTGTGACTTCGAGACTTGATTACTGTAATTTATTACTATCAGGAAGTGCACAGAATGGAATTAAAAGTCTTCAGCTAAACCAATGCTGCAGCTAGAGTTCTGATGTGAATTAAAGCTGCAATCCGGAGTTTTCCCTTTTCAGGAATTATGTTTATTTTTCAGAAATCCATAAAAGTGATTGTCTTATCATGTAATGTGATATAATATAAGCAACACGTCTTTTTTTTTTTTTGCAAAGCCCTCCCCCTGCCCTGTAAAACTCAATGCAATAGGAAACTGAGTGCCAACTTGAACTAACCAATAGCGTTAGACTACCACTTAAGTGCTTCAAATATAAGGAAGTACCTCGGCTGATGCAGCGTTTATGAACTTTTCACGAGCAAGTAAGTCTTTAAAATATAAATATATGAAAACACAACATGACATGAGAATAATAATTGTAAAACGTGTTTTAGCTCTGGTTGTCGGCTACAGAAGCACATTCATAAACAAGAAACGTGCAGTCGCCATCTTAAAATCTCGGATCGACCGACTCTTGGTGTGAAACGCTTGTCAGCCACTAGATGGTGCCATTGGATAAAACAAATACTTCGGATAGCTGCTTTAAAGCCATACTATGCAACTTTTTCATATTTTTAAATCATTTTCTTGACCAGTGTGTGCTAAAATCACCCTTTACAGGGTTCATGAAATGTCACTTAGACCCCTTATCGCCCTCTGTGGCCAGAAAACAGCACTTGCAACTTCAGAGTGGCGAGTCACCTCCTGTTGGACTTAGAAAAAAATGAAGCTGACAGCCTGGTGCTGCAGTCTGCTTCCTGCATGTTTCCTGCATGTTTTAGATCATGTACACAGCTGATTTGTTTGATTTAGTGATGAACCGCTCCTGTAGACACTAATGATGGCTGAGGAGCCATTTCAGCTGTTACGCACAGCGAGAACATAAGTTTGACTTTTGTTTTCACTAACTGAACACTAGGGGGTGCTCAAAGCAAGCCAAAACTGCCAAGTCTGCCTTTAAATTCAGAATAGATTTTAAGATCCTCCTTCTCACATATAAAGATCATAATAGTCAGGCTCCATCATACATCAATGATCTGATTGTTCCATATGTTCCTAACAGAGAACGTTGCTTTCAGGCTGCAGGTTTAATTTGAATGAATTTAGAGACTGAATGACATTCAAACCCAAAGTAAGACTGATTAGGCAAACCATTAGAATGTTAAAATCTAAACATGGGCCCTGAGGTGAAAAAGATTAAAAACCCCTGGTTAAAACCACCAAAATCTGTTAAATCCAAGCTCATTTTACTAGTTATTTCTATGAATTTCTTGCTTTTAAGGTTAATAAAAATAATAATAATAATGGATTTATGTAGTGCTTTTCAAGGGACCCAAATAGCATAGCGGTAGTGATATTTAGCAGCAATCATCTGCATCATTAGACCTACATGTATTGTCATTGATGTTAATGATGATTGACACTTCTATTTTTTACAGATCCTGACTAGAAGTGTTTAAATATCCTGCCGAAGGATTTTATTTAATTAACGGTAAGCTATCTATTCATTACTGGAACAAATAGTTTACTTACTTTTCCATAAAGAGACATCTTGAAGTCTTCAAAGAAAAAGTGTTTCTTAGAATCTTCTCCAGACATGTTGATGTATGTCATTTTAGCTTCATAACCAAATGACAGAAATGTTTTGTTCTCATCAAACAGAATGCAGGTTGGAGTCTTTGAGGTGTCCATTCCGAGTTCTTTTCCCCATCTCTTTAATCGGGGATCACTGTCTGCCTTACTGTCAGTGAGACTGAAGGCATAACCACTGTATGCTGTGCCAAAGTCTATGGCTATGACATATGAGTCACCCATTGTAGAAACAAGTTCTGTTTGATAAGGAAGAGAAACAAATGTCAGTGAGGAGCTGTCACGGTGCATTTATTCTACCCTCTGTAAGCCCCGCCTCTAATTCAATGGTAATTTGGAAAATGGACATTTTCAAGACATTGTGATTAAAGGTCAACAAAATCTGAACTGAGACCAAGCGTAATATTATAATTAAAGCTCTATATAAGGGTTATATTTCTGTATAAAGTTTGTAATGAATGATTTTTAATGTGTATGTGGGTAGGAGGTGGGGTTGGGGGTCCTGGCTTGTCTTGGACACAGGCAAGGGGGTCCTCAAGGACAAAAGGTTGGGAACCACTGACCTAGACTCTTCAAACCTGGACCAGATTAGTCTACACTGATAGCAGAATCTGGAGGTGAACATGCTGGATGTGAAGGTCTTGGATTGGTGTGGTCACACATGGTCTGCGGTTATGAGGCCGGTTGGATGTACAGTTGTGGCCAAAAGTTTTGAGAATGACACAAATATTAGTTTTCACAAAGTCTGCTGCTAAACTGCTTTTAGATCTTTGTTTCAGTTGTTTCTGTGATGTACTGAAATATAATTACAAGCACTTCATATGTTTCAAAGGCTTTTATCAACAATTACATGACATTGATGCAAAGAGTCAGTATTTGCAGTGTTGGCCCTTCTTTTTCAGGACCTCTGCAATTCCACTGGGCACGCTCTCAATCAACCTCTGGGCCAAATCCTGACTGACAGCAACCCATTCTTTCATCATCACTTCTTGGAGTTTGTCAGAATTAGTGGGTTTTTGTTTGTCCACCTGCCTCTTGAGGATTGACCACAAGTTCTCAATGGGATTAAGATCTGGGGAGTTTCCAGGCCATGGACCCAACATTTCAATGTTTTAGTCCCCTAGCCACTGAGTTATCACTTTTGCCTTATGGCACGGTGCTCCATCGTGCTGGAAAATGCATTGTTCTTCACCAAACTGTTGTTGGATTGTTGGAAGAAGTTGCTGTTGGAACGTGTTTTGGTACCATTTATTCATGGCTGTGTTTTTGGGCAAAATTGTGAGTGTCACTGAGCCTTATTTTTCTGTAAGGCTAAATGGATAAAAGCTTCTTTCATTAGTTTAAAACAGGAAGAATTGTTTACCTAAGAGGTTTCCTCATTGTTAGTATTTGAAAATGCATATTGAAAAAGAAACTTGGATAGAGAACAGTGAATCAGGTGCAACAAGCCTTATTAGCTTTTGGTTTCTCTATCTTTTTTCATCTTGTTGTCAACTCTCAAGAATGTAGTCTTTCAACTAGGGGTGTGCCATCAACCAACACGAGGCCTGCTGGTGACCTTTTCAGAACTGTTGAATGTCAGGCTGCTGCAATGCAGAGGCAGCAGCAGGGGGTGGGGAGCTGGTTCCAAGTAGGACCAGGCATTGCTTAGCCTGGCAAGCCATCCTATATATGTGAATATATAGTCTGGCCACGAACCATTGACGGCTCTCAGTCGTGAGGCGGGATCTACGGTTGTCTTTCAAAATGTCAGCACGCAATTGGATAGCGCTAGGACCAATCAGAGTGACGAACAACATGACGTAATCACGGCGACGGAAAAGCGGGAGGCTTTAATAGCGTCTAACATCAATGATTTCTGTCGTTTTTGTATGAAAAACACGCGAATATCAGGTGTACTGGGACATTGCACTACTTTGTTTGATAAAAATAAGAAGCTGCTAAGTATATCAGACAGACTTACGCACGTTGGAGTCTAAATAATCCAATGTTGATGACAAAGCCGTTTCAAACGAACGTGTTTTCCGAGTTGCCGCCATGTTGCTTGGGTTCGCGGCCGCAGCGCTGACGTCATCGGCTACTCCCGCTCTGTGATTGGCCCATGATATAGAGCGCTGTGATTGGCCCAACCAAAACTATAGCGAGTTGTGATTAGATAGACACAGCAGTGGTTTGGGCTGCGAGGGTTCCAATGAAGCGTGCCTAGACCAAACTCTGCAAAGCAAGAATTGGTCTAGTTCACTAGGCTAGGCATTGCTGGTTGTTTCATGCAATTTTTTTCTCAGAACTGATCTGTATTGCAGCCCTAATCATCTCACTGCCGCTGCTCGACCGGTGCTTTTCCCTCTGCTCCATGTCCCCCGCAGCCACACATATACATAAAAGCATATGTAATGGAAAATTTTAATATCATACAGTGTTTTAATAGCATGACTTATTGTTCTTATCTATCTATCTATCTATCTATCTATCTATCTATCTATCTATCTATCTATCTATATAATGTTTATATATATATATAAACTATTCCAATCTCCCAAGCCCTAATAGGTGCTTCACAAACTCAGCCCTCAGCTATTTCTTTGTGACAGACTTACTAACTGCAACATCATAATGTGCAGCAATACACAAGTCATCTTTACGACACTAGTCAAACTTTTCATAAGATACAATATAATCCTGAAGGTCAAAGCGCACAAAGTACAAAGCACTCACCACCCACTATGGTTGTCTAGCTCAGGGAAAAACTATCCCGGACAAGCCCCAACTTGTGTTACAATCCCTCAGATGGAAGGGGGTGAGGGGTGCAACATGACAACCACAATGAGCTGACAAAGTCTTTGTATATGTAAAAAAACGTTATGACAATACCAACTGGGGGTGGGAATTGATACGTTTTTATCAATATCAATGGCATTGTCGATTCTATCTATCAATCCAATTCCTTATCAATTCCCGAGTAGTTCAATAGGTGGCAAAAGATTTATTGCACAGTCTCCTGCATTATAACTGTCAGTTTTTTAATGATAATCAATTGTACCTGATATTGTTTGGAAAGATCTTTCCAGATGTTCTCCTTTATGCTGCTTGTGAAGGCAGAGTCATCTTCTTGCTGTAGCTTTAACAAGATGGGAAAAATCTCACCACAGGTCGGACTTTAGTTGCTTGAGTCTGCTAATGTGGAGATGTGTATATAAGGTAAATGACGCTGACATGATAGGCAGTGTTAGCTGATTAGTTAACCTGCAGTATTAACAGGAGAGGACGTGCAAACGTTACCGCTGCTGTGTTGAAATTCACTAGTCCGGAGCGGGTCAAAAACATGACAATCATTTTAAGTTATTGCGTATTTTGTGCACAAATGCTTTTACATATATGTAGTGTTTCCTCTCTGATGAAATATCCACTTTGTAAGGATTGCAAGTTGCCCTGTTGAAATCCTTTCTCGTAAAGTATAGCCAAACTTTCAAGCGTTTGTGCCTCCATGTTTCCTGCTGAGTAAATGCGCAAGCTATGCAACGTAGCTTGTGAAAGCTACTCAATGTGCGTGAGGACGTCATTCGTGCCGACTGGAATTGATAAGAGAATTGTTTGCAAAAATGACAAACAATTCCTAGGAATTGAAACAGTGGGAACCGGTTCTCAACAAGAACTGGTTTTCAGTTCTCACCCCTAGTATTTAACATAAATTACTGCGTGATGAAATGTACAGGGTACCCCAGACATACCTAGTCCACAATCAACCCCCACCATAAACCTTCAAACAATAAGACGGCGCTCAGAGCAACAACACAGTTGTTCCAATTAGTAGCAGGTGCCAGAGAGTAGGAGAGGTGGTGCTGGCTTTCTGCTTTTATAATGAAGTCTCAGTTCCTGATTGGTCCAGAGGGAGTCCCCAGTGATCCCAATTGGTCTGATGGCAAAGAGACTGGCCATCTCATAATCAAACCTGAGCCCAACATTCCCCAAGGCTGTGCTCTCCATACTGGAGTTTGAGAGGATACAAGAGGTTTAAGAAATCATCAAACTTTGGCATGAGGGGAATTTGATGAGTCACCCCAAGCATTCAACAACTTACTCAGTGTCTTACAGTAACTTATTCTTGACTAAAATTGCTTTGACATTCAATTAACATTTCCTCTTTCTGTTTTGACCAGCTTTTTTTTCAGAACACAATCAATAGATTAAAAGAGTAATGAGTCAGTCTAAACTGCATTTCGCAACATCAAAGATGTGTTTAACCACCAGCTGTTACTGACTGGATCTTTCAGTTTCTTTGGAACTTTAGGGCTAAATCTGCTGTCATGTAGCCAACTCTCAGTTATATAATTAGTCAAGAAACAGGTTTGGTTTCAGCGTTTTTAATAAACACGATTGGTTATCATGGTAATAGGTAGAACATTTAGCAGGGTATGGATATCATTGAACCTAATTTTTTCATTCTAGTTGATATTCAAGATAAATTATTAGATATTTGAGATATTTTTCTTGATCCCTTTGAGGAAATTATATCTGAATTTAACCCATCCCTGAGGAGCAGTGGGCTGCCATTTTTACAACACCCTGGTGTGATTTTTAGTTTTCAGAATCTTGCCCAACCATACGATGTGTTGCTCACCAGGGATTTGGATGGAATCACTCACCTTCCAACCACTCTTCCCCATTGGGACATTCCAATACCTTTGTCTCACTTAATCGTGTTTTAAAGCTTGATGTCATCCACTTGAGAGGTGGCTGATGACTGCTACTCTATGGAATTGTTATCCGTAGCCACTTTTAGCTAAGACCTGTTTAAAAGACAGAGCATCACTTTGATCTATAAAGCACTTGATGCAGCTGTAAATCTGCCTCGAGTTGTTTTCCATGTTCATATTGAGTTCTTCAGTACTTTTGGAGCATCCTGTTTATGATGTAGATTTTTAAGCACTCCAGGAGCCATTATTGTGAAAGCAGGATGTGGTAACTTATTGTGGCTGTACATACTCTAGCTGACCAGTTGTTGGTGTTCAGCTCCTCTGGTGTAGCTGCCGACTCTTTTCTATGCCCTTCTAAGTTATTGATTTATGTGTTTATTCATCTAAGCTGCTCTGATGCCAGACAGCAGCTCCCATGTTGTACAGAAACCTGTGAGTCGCCACTTATTGTATGGGAATACCCCTTTCTGGATATATAACACGATTAGGATTATCTGGCCTTGGGCCATCCATTCTGCGTGGGTTCAGTCCATTAGCAGCTGGTTCAGCAGTCTGTAGACATGGATCATGTCAGGACCTGTGGCACATCTGTATTTAGGATCACTGGGGCCTGGTATCGCCAGATGTCGCTCTTTGCTCACTTAAAATAATCAGTGGAAAAGGATCATTCTTTATAGAGCACAGAGGAACTAATATTTGGCACTGAATGGAACAGATTTGTTAACAATAAAATAAAAAACTGGGTCAAAATTCCATGAAAAATACCCCTCTGCATGCAAGAAAATAGAGTGGGTTGGAAGTCCACCTCCTCTGTTTATAAAAAGCATTTGAGAATCCAGTCAGACACCATGCATTACGAAGGGCAGTTTCTTAGCCATTTGCCAATCTGAATGTTTGACACATCTATCAAATCATTAGAGCAAATATTAATCCCTAATGGGAAAATGTTTTGTTACAGCAGTAATGAAAAAGGCAAACAGAACAATGTGGATGTGAATAGGAAACAGTAAAATTAATAAACAGTGCTGTAGAAGTATGAATGAGTACACAAATGAATAAAAGTTCAAAAGGTATTTGTGCATGTACAAGTAGAAAATCTAAAGAACTGTTGAATCCGATCACTTTAAAACATTACATGAAAATCTGGCTGTTGTGAAGGATATTAAGACAACAAAATGTCTCCACTGCCAGAAAATAAAAGGGTTTTTTATTAAATTCTATTCTAAGATCCGACTCATTGGGCCATAACAAAAAGGGAGACACACCATTTAAAAGTTAGTAGATATAATTTATTCAACCAAAATGACCCCACATTAGCTTGTAAAGACAAAGGTTAAAACAAAGAGGTGCAAACTGAACCCAAAGAGGACAGCATGTCTGTGAGAAGAGCAGAGAGAAATGTTGAACTACTGCAGGATTAACCCCTCTTCTACACCAGGTGAGATGCAGATCTGAATGCGGAGCTCTGGAAAGTTTCCTCATGGTTTATTTTTTCTGGATGCAGATGTACATGAGCCAGACAGGAAGTGAGACGTGAGCGAGTGACGTGCATCAGGTTTATTTGAAAATAAAACATTTGTTGTATCATTCGGGGGAGGGTTCTTTTGTTGGTATTAATAACATTGATATCAGTTTGAAGTGTATGATAGTTTGAGAAGATGAGTTTGGCATTTGTGCAGTCCTTAATTTGGTCTGGATCTTTCCAGAACAAGATCCGGGAGTTGTCTTATTTTGAAAGGGCGTGTTCCAGTAACTGTTTGCTAGGATCCGTTAACTCTCGCCGCCTTTTTGTATAAGGAAGGTAAGCAGGGACGTTATATTGGTTGGGTATATTGGCAGTTTTGTCCCATCCACTCTTGAACAAGGTGACTCTTATTGAGAAATGTAAACATCCATGTTCCTAAAATAAGCTCCTCCCATCAGCGCTGAAATGAATTCTTACCAACTCCATAACCTGTTTCAGCCATGGTGTCGCTTGTTTACTGTTAACTTAAAAATTATAGTCAACCTTTCTTTGACATATGTAGGTCTATATTTCATTTAATCAATGATGATTTCACTTTGAATAAAAATAAACTGTAATTAATTTTGTTTAATTTTCAACATTTAAGAAAAAGTGAAGCATGCTGGGAAATCTTCCAGTGATCAGTGTGCAGATTAGTAAACACAAACTAGTGCTTTAGCTAACCTAAACTTTAAATTAATATCAAACATGACAAAAATGGTCATTTGTTGTCAGTTTTACCGCTAGGGCCAGGGGCAGACTAGCAATCTGTGAGTTCTGCAGAATCTCTGAATGGCCAGTGTGCTGCGGGCCATTGTTGGTCGAACTTGACGCACTTGAAAGTAAGCGTTTTAACAGAGGTGAATAACAGAAAATTAAATTATTCTTTGCAACATTTTTAATGTTTACAGAAGGAACCTGAGAGGCACACTAGTGAGTCTGCGGCTGCTGCACAGTTGTGAGGAGGAGAGGGGAGCTGGATGAAGAAGGAGAACAGCAGAGAGGAAAAACTACTGGTGTTAAAAAATTTGCATGAACTTTGACAGTGTGGGTGCAATTAGTTATTTGTCAAAAACTCCATTCATCATGAACGCCCCCCAGGGTTCTCTAACTTAAAGAACAGACCTGAAATCATGATGACGGGGCAGACACGCTGACAGTCAAAGTAACTTAGATTAACCCAACTAGAGATTAACATAGTTAGCTAACATACAGGAAGTAAAAACAGAAACATGCTCTTTTTGTAACTGAAGCTGCATCCTCTACATGACAGTAGAGGGCTTGATGTCTTGAGGGAAAATGTCCCAGGAGGTATAACCAGGACGATGATTGTCCCAGTCAGGCTGGAGAGGAGGATTGTTTAAAGCCATCAAGCATCCTAACCAGTAACATTCAGACGTCAGATGTCTTAGATCCTGAGGGTACTGGCCTCCATGTTCAGGGTAATTAGTCTGTGGAGAAACAGTTCATAGGTTCATTTTACCTTTGTGTCCTGATTGTTTTCCAAGATAACTAGGGCTGGACAAAAAGTGAATTGAAATGACAAACCCAATCCTCACATACATGTGGTCTCACTTTTAGCTAAAGGAAATTTTTTTTGTGTATTTTCTGTCTTTCAGTTCGCTCTACATTCAGCTGCCAGATTGTTGGATAGAGAATTATAAAATGATTCATCATCATCATCATCATCAACTTTATATAGTGCTTTCACACAACCATATGGATGAAAAAAGTGCATAGGCAACAGACATAAAAAGCACAAATGCATTGACTAAACTGAAGACGTGGTTCAAACAGTAAATATCTAAGATCCTTCCATTCATCAATTTTCTTCCACTTATCCAGAGCCAAATTGCTTGGGTGGCAGCCAAAGCTGAGGCCTAAGCTTCCCTCTCCCTAGCCACTTGAGCCAGCTCCAACAAGGGAATCCTAAGGCGTTCCCAGACCAGCCAAGAAACATCGTCCCTCTAGAGACATAGACACTATATGACTAGACTAGACTAGACATAGTGCTGGGTGTTCCTCTGGGTCTCCTCCCTGTTGTAGTGCACAGAACACCTCATCAGGAAGGCAACAAGGAAGCATCCTGACCAGAGGCCCAAGCCACTTCAACTGGCTCCTCTTGATGTGGAGTAGCAATGGCTCTACTCTGAGCCCCTCCTGGATGACTGAGCACCTCACCTTAACTCTAAAGAAAAGGCCAAAGATCATGACCATAGATGAGTGTTGGAACATAGATCAACTGGTAAATCGAGAATTTTGCCTCTCAGTTCAGCTCTCTCTTCACCACGACAGACAGCACCCACATCACTGTAGATGCAACACCAATCTATCAATGTCCCACAACATTTCTCCCTCATTCGTGAGCAAGTTCCAGAGCTACCTAGAGCTAACACAAAAACCATGGTGGCAACAGTCTTGCCAGAACTGTTTCTCTTTTTATTGCTTTTCTGACAACTGTGCACAAGTTATCTATTATCAGTGTTTTGGTGTCCATGCAGGCTAACACTCAACAGCCACCAGCAGGCAAAGTGGGTAAAGCGTTTTGACCAAAGACACAACTTTAACAGACAGTGACTTGCAAACCTGCAACTGTCCCTGCAATGCCACAGCAGCATACTGTATGCCACCATTGCCCCAATTTAACAATAATTAATAAGTAAATAAACTTTCTATTTTTAAATTCAAATGAGAGTGGTTTTTGAACCTGAGCCCATTAGAAACAATCTGTGATCAATTACTTCCTCTTGATTGTATGAACTCCAGTACTAATGTAAGGAACCTTGGTACTATTGTGGACCAGGATATGTCCTTTAATTCTCATATAAACATGTTAATAGGAGGACTACCTTCTTCCATTTGTGTAACCTTGCTAAAATTAAAAACATTCACCTATTGTCATTAAAAAAAACAGTTTGGACTTTAAAGAGAATAGTCTAGCCCATGCACGTAACCCATGTACCTTCAGAAGATCTTCTTTGCTGCTGTGGTAGATAGTCATCTGCAGGTTCTGCACCATTAGCTGTCTGTACTCTTTAACCTGGAACACAGGTACCATTCTGACCATGTAAGTCTATTTATACAGGCTACTGTAATGATTCACTCTATGATTCTAAAGTCCAGTACCTTTTGAGGAGTTGGTTTACTGCTGGACTCGGTTTCATTTATCTGCTGCTTCTTTTTCGTCATTTTTGCTGCTGCAGCTTCAAAGGTTTTCTAGAGTTTAAGTTCCATACAAAGACAACCCAAAATGACCTTAAAGTAAAAAGACCAAACATTGATTGTTGTTTTAACTGTCTGACTTTACCTGAATGAAATCTTTGATGTCCATTGGGTTTATGTTTTTGTCCTTGAGGAGGTCCTTGATTTGAGGCCACTGCAGCAGTTTCAGGTTGTCGTACATCTCTATCAGTCTGGTTTTACTGACGGGGTTGTTTAAACTCTCTGTGTCTTCTGTTTTCATTGCATTTGACACCAGGACTGCCAGCCTGTCAGAGTTACAGGTTAATTCATGAATCCATTTACAGATTTATACAAGTGGTGTTTCAGCTCTCTGAGTGTTCAGTACCGGTCTTTGAATGATTTCACTTCGTTTTCTTTTTTCTTCAAGGCAGATCTTTGGAGAGGAAAAAAGTGTAAAATTACAGATAAATTAACTATTACTGAAAGCATTATAACTGCACATAACTGGTATGCATGTGACCTAAAATAATGTGTGCCTTTGCTACAACATTTCTGCGCACCAGTGTCACCCCTACTTCATAATGGAAGCATCAGCGGCGTGGAACAGCGGAACGTCACTGCTTCAAATAGAATCCATTATAGTCAATGGGGGTGATTCAAACCAGCCATGATGCAGAAATTTTCAGGTGCATCCCAGATGCACTGTGCCGCTAAAGATAGGATTGGGTTCTATTTTTGCTGCAAGCCACTTATGCGATGCATCACTTTTCGCAGCTAACATAGGGCTAGACAGGAAATCACACACGGTTTCAGTGTAAAACCTCCAGTAATTTTCTAAATAAAAGACAATTGCAGCGATGTGATTTCATATCTATGTAGATTACGTCTATACGTGTGACCTAACGGCTTTTTTACTTATTGCATTGTTCGAGAAGTGCAATGGTGTGTTTTTGATGGGTTTAATTCTGGCAGTGGAGAGGAACGACATTATATATGACATCAAACAACAATGTCAAACATTCTTCTTCTTCTTCTTCTTGTTTAATGACGGATGACATAAACAAAACGTGACGTTTGAAGTCTCGAGGGATTTTGTGATCTTGCAAGTCCAACGAGGAGGACAGAAGAGAAGCTGCTCCGCCGCTGAAACTCTCCCGGTATGGACTTGAGTGCAGCAAAGCTCACTAGTGAACCGTTCCAGCGCCGTTCTGCGCCACTGATGCCTCCAGTGTGAAGTATGGGTTATGTAGGCATGAGCTGCATTGTCTATGTGTTTCCCCCAACTGCTACTCACTGTCCAAATGGCAAAACCAGCATACTCATTGTAAGATAGCTCCCACTGCAATCCACTCATGCCACAGGAGAGCAATGTTCACTGCAACACTCCAACATGGCCCTTGGGCAAACAGGACCCCTCTCCCCCACACACAAAAACACACTTTCGATGAGGGAGCATACTTGAGGGGAGAACCAAGCAGTAATGGTACTAAATTGTAAAAGCTATATGCACCCCTGATTAGGAAATATGAACTAAATTTATTTATGTATAAAATAATAATACACTGAGATTTTATTTGCAGTCTGTTACTGTGTCTAAACTTTAGATACTAACACAAAAACACTCACTTTGTCTTGTTAAGCTCCTTCTTGTAAAATGTCTCCATCTCAGTCAAACTGTGATAAAAACAATGCTTTGTCAAAGACAGTACAGAAATCAAATTTGAAGAACTTTTAGATTGGTGAGAATTGGCAACTCATGGAGGAGTTTTGAAAAATTCAATAATTTTAAAACTTCTTGCATTCACAATCCTGCTCTTTACAACGCTGAGAACTTGACCTCACATCCGCTTCCTTCTGGATTCTTTTGATGAAGAAAAACAGTTAGTGAATAATTACAGAATCAATTTATTTAGGAGCACAATAACGGTTGCTTCATCAGTCCTCTGACTCTGAAAGAGTCCCATAATGCAGAAATAGGGAGCCTAATGGGGCTTTCACATCTGGGTCGGCCCGGCCTAGCCCTGGTAGGTAAATTGTGTTGACATCTATGCATTTCCTTGCTCAACCAAGCGTTTTTTTGGACCTGCTCTCCGGTGGTCAGCTTTGTGCAAAGACGACCCAATACACCCTCTACTAGGGATGAGCTGGATACTCGTTTCAGACAAGTATCCGGTACGGATAATGCATTTTTGACGAGTACGATCATGAACTGAGTAAAATTCATGATTATCTGTGTTAGGGTGGAAGGAGAATCCTCATTGGATAACTGACTGTATTTACGCTTTGTGATTGGTCAGTCACACAGAGCGCCCGCCCCTCCCTACACACAAAACCATCTCTCGCTGCGCTGTTCCGCTCAGACCTCACACACGACAGTGTGCCAGTGGCAGCTGGTGAATTTTTTTTTGGGTGGGGCGCATTTTTAAAAAAAAAATGTTTATGTTAGTTCTTGAGCGGCGCTATATAAACGATCGTTTTTTTCTTCATTTTGCAGGTCAGTTTTTCAGATGCACTAACCACATATCACCACTAGGGAACGCCAAATTACCATTCTTATGCGTCACACAACTTGAAATCGACGGACTTTGTTGCTAAGTTAGCAACAAAGTTGTTCCAAAAACATGCTTCATATTCACCAATATATGCAAACCTCACACACACTAAACAGGAAGAGGCTCTTTTAAACGATAGAATCCACGTTTTCTACCTCAACACCACCCAATGACTGCTAAATGAAAAGCAAAACAAAGCTATTTTCATGAAGTCAAAAGCTAAATTCTGTCTTACCTTGCTGGTCAAAATAATCCATTTTATAGTAAAAAATCCACTTGGTTCGTAGAATCCAATGATAAAAAGATGAAACTACTAGTTTTCTCCATAGTCAACGTTAGCAGCAGCCCCACAACAACAAAGGACGTGAACTAGCCTGTGGAGAAATTTCCGGTTCTGTCTGGGCTGGGTGAGCTGACCAATCAGCATCCTCCTCCTGATCTGAGCAGACTCCCCCCGTTTGCTTGCGATCGCAACCATATGCGCCCAACAGCTCTCCTATTCCTTGTCGTTGGGGATCCAGCGCGCATGCTCCAGTTAGCCCGTTTTAAGTCAATGGTAAAGATTGCTGCGCCCGCGAGAGGACACGTGACAGGAAGTACGTCGACGTTTTGGCCGTGTTAAAAGTATTAACTTTATTAAACTACAATTAAATGCAGATTACACACAGCACTTACAGCCCATAAGGTGTATAGATCATTTAGTTTAAATTTTATGTTTTTTTAAATACATTTTGTGATTCCTCTCTTCTTCTTCCTCTTCCTGTGAGACTGGCGCCACCTGTGGACGAGCCGCCACTGCTCTGTGCTGCTTGTAGCTCTCTCGTCACATTGCTTCAGTAAACAGTACTCCCTTCTTCAGCTCGCCTCTTTTTCAGTTTGTGTAACATTTAAAGTTACGTTTCATAGCGGTGCATTTGACAAGACAGAGCTGAAAACGGCTCGTGTCGCATCATGTCCTTCACTCCAGTCGTCTCTCTCTCTCTCTCTCTCTCGCTCTCTCTCTCCCTCTCTCTCTCTCTCGAAATACGGCACAGGGCTATTTGGTCAGTAGAAAAACCTCTCTCTCTCCCTCTCTCTCACACACACACACACACACACGCACGTGCACACACACACCTTAATCAACATTGTTTTGTTTAACTTTGTGTGGGAAAAAATGCCAAGAACTTTAGAAAAAAATTGTTTGATCATAAAATAAAATAAAAATTAAATGAAAAAGTTGTGTCATATTCCAGTAGTTTATATTTCCTACTGCATGAGTTCAGTTGTATTCATTCATGCACTTAAATATTCATGTTCTGAGTTTATTGAAAACTTGTTCTGTAGTAGTTCCTTTACTTTTGTGATCAAAAACATTAAATCTCAATTCTGAGGCTGCTTTGTAAATATTTTTCAAATAAACAATACATATAGCAACTTGTGATCAATCCATATCAATTTCAGACTTAAAATAATGTTCTGAGTTAAGCCCCACCTACTTCCGGTTAAACCACGCCCATTTCCGGTTTAGGCCCCACCCACTCCGAGTACAGATACAGATAATTTAGATGGTTGAACAGATACAGATACAGATAGTGGTGTACCAATTGATTGGCCAGCTGAAAGTCCATGTCTACCTATAGAGGGAGCCTCTGACTGGCAGGTAGAATCAGCCAGCAGTGACTTCCTGCATGCACAATTCATTATCAGTCTGGATGCAGTAGAGTAAACATCTTTTCTGACTGCAGCCCAGAACCACTGCTCCAGCCTCCGCAGCGCAAGGACAGACTGCTGTGAGGAGCACACAGCACTCTCATTGAGAGAGTAGGAAGCAGTGTGCTTCATATCAGAGTCTCCAAAGCAACAATGCTCACAGCCACCTTTGTTTAACTTAAGGAGGACACAACAGATTTCTCCACGGCTTTTTCCCTGCCCACATGCTCGGCTGCATAAACCACAGACATCATGGTGGGAACAAAACTTGGCCACGTGGGGGTGGGCCGACACAATGAAGAACAGACCGGGCTGGGCCAGATTTGAAAATGCAGCAAAATTGCAAGACCAAGTGTGATTTTGGCATTTCACACTGTAACAAGCAAGAAGAAAGACAGCATGTGTCCAAAAAAGTCTGTGGTTTATTTTCTGTTTAGTTTACCTCGGCTATGGACGTTTTACAGAAAATTATGTACTTTGGTTACTAGTTAAGTAACTGGAAATTTGAACATGACTTTTATTTTGAATGTTGCCAATCTGAACTGCGGAAGATGGGAAGCGACGCATTACGATTGACGTCCATTCACACACCCATTCGGATTTTTGGAGTACAACATGCATGTGTGCAAATTCAGCGTGACGTCTTTCCGCCTTTGCAGATGCTCAGGACAAGTCAAAAACATGGCGGGAGGTAAACAGAAGTGGCCTGTTGCCGATGCTATTTTTTTTTTACTGGAAACACTACAGGAGCTCAATATTATTGAACGTCTTGATGGCCGAAAGCCTAGAAATCTTGAGTTACAATCTCAAGTGCATCTAAAGATGAAGGAAGTGGGAATTCACCAAAGCATCGACCAAAAAAAAAAAAAAACATAAGTCAACGAATAAAACTAGTGAATAACAAAATAAAATGTGATGGAAAAGATGTGCGGACAAAATGGCGTTTTTTTCCCAGGAAAGACAATTCTGCGCATGCTCAACCTATTTAATCTGATTGAATGCTTGGTGCATGTATACTCACAGCATGATTGGATCATTCCAGTTAGTGTCATGTAAAATAACAGAGACCTGGATCGACTTAGATGTTGATACTGTACATGTAACTGCACTGACTCCCACCCTCATGCTCACATAAACACATTCAACCTAAAGACTAAGAATGCACGTCATATACCCACTCACACTCCCCACTCTGAATTTTAAAGACACATTTTGATGTCAAGAAAGCGCTTATTTTCGACAGGCGGCAAAAGTTATTTCAAGTTTTGTGTGAAAAGATGTATTGGACTACAAATGTTCATCTCACCAAATTGATGTTATCGAACCAGACACGGAGAAGAAAAGATTATTTTACCCAGCTTTGAATCCTTTTTCCTGGATGACAGAAGGAGCATTAAATGTGGAGAAACCACTATAAATCTGGCCATGTGGCAAGTAGCTGCTACACTGGTGGAGAAGAGATCCTGCGGTGACGTCTGATTTGTAAACATTTTAATTATGAATATTTACAAGCTAATAATTTCTACATGATAGACATAGTAAAAAAACAGTTATTTTTCATTTAAAATGAAACACAACATATGCATGTTTCAGGGCATAAGGCCAAACGGATTAGAAAATAGCTTTTGTAGCTCCATTCACTTGCATTCTTTTGTTTAGGTTTACACTCATAATCCTGATATACAAAGAAAGTAGAAAGATATTCCAAATTATATTAACCATCCAACTTTTTACAATCCACATAAACATTAAAAGTTACATGATGACAGAATTATTTATTTTAATTGAGTACAATACCTGTCTTCCAAGAATCTCTGTTGGTCCTCTTTTTGTCTAAGAGCAGCTCTGTAATGTGAAAAAAATCTAACATTAGGTCATGAAAGTTGAGGATTTTTTTTATAAAATAAATATATAAAAAAATTCTTGAGACAATCTGTGATAGATAAAACTACCTGAAGACATTAACAAGAACCTAAATGGTTATATCGTTGAGTTATATTGTCTACTTATGAAATAAAATTATGGAACTGATGGCTCTAACTAAGCACCTGGATAATGATCTAAAGTTGTTGTTTATGTGTCTGAAAACAAATGTACCATCATGTACAGAACAACATTTCAGTCTTTCCATCAGACAGAGTTATAATTATTTAGATCTGTAATGTGATCAGACCAGGGGTGGCCTGGCCATCTGGCATCGTCCAGATGGGCCGTTTACCCAATGTGGGCCGGTCTATCTAACCCCCCCACAACCAGTGGGCTGCATTACCTGTACTCTATCCCACCTTTGACGGCTGGCGGGACAGAGTACATTCTGCGATCACCCCTCCCTGCTCTGACGGAGGAATGCCAGGGCCGAAATGTTGTCCCACTCCACCCCTGGATCAGACTGATGTGGTTCTGACTGACCAAGACCCAGTTAACTTCATTGTCTCCAGATATTGACCAGAAAACTAAAGTCTGATCCATGTCCCATAATACAGACAGTTCAGAGAAAAACTTACTTTGCATTGTGAAGTTCTTCTTCAAGAGATGTTTGTGCTGCAATCAACTCTCTTTTTATATTTTCCAGATCAGATCTGTAGAGGAAAAAAGGGAGAATGTAAAAAGTCCAATGTTATTTGGTAATAAAAGTTGAACTAGTTATACTGTTTATCTTTTTAATGGATATAATATATTACAGAATGTAGCAGATAAAGTCTAATTTAGGTCTCATGAAATGACTGATAAAACATCCTTACCTCGCCTGAGCAAGTTGAGTTTCATAATAAGTCTTTGTTTTATTCAGGCTGTATAGAAATAGAACAGGTTCATTCAGATTTGTCAATACAATTTTTCCATCCATCCACCCACCCACCCACCCACCCACCCATCCATCCATCCATCCATCCATCCATCCATCCACCCACCCATCCATCCATCCATCCACCCATCCACCCATCTTTTCCTTATCTGATCTCAGCTTCCTGGATCAGCTTGTTTAGAAAACAAATCCAAAAATCCCTCTAAATCTGGCAGTCGATGATTCTCATTTAATGGGTAGTGACCAAAAGAATGAGATTGCAGATACAAGCGTTTGAAACTCTGCAGGGTGTCTGGGCTCCCCCTTAGAGATAAGCCCTTTTTATAAAACACATGATGCCGGCAAATCAGCGTAATATTGCCGCCACGGTGTCTTATGAACGCGCCGTAGTGGCATGGTGATGCGGGAATTCCCATAGTGTATTACTGTAAAATCAACAGTAAAATACCATTAAAACATGTTTGCAGTATAGTACTGTAATTTTCATGTCATTGTGAGTAAATTCAATTACATCACATAGTTTTTACGGTATGTCACCATTTTAATGGAAACATGTAAAATACTGCACACTTCAGCCTTTGCTGTAATTCCCATGGTGTATTACTGTCAAATCAACAGTAAACTATCGCTAACATGTTTGCAGTGTAGTACTGTAATTGTCATGTCAGTGTGAGTAAATTTAACAAAATCACATAGTTTTAACGGTATTTCACTGTTTTAATGGAAATAGATGTAAAATACTGCAGATATAACTAGACATTACCCAGTCAACATCATTTGGACATCTTTGGTTTTTCACTGTAGACCTCAAAGAAATGACTCAAATCTTTCAGACTGCACTACAAAAACAATTCTTTGTGAAATCAGTAATATAGACAAACTACACTATGTACTATGATGTTCAACTAAAAGAGAATAAGCTACAATATAATGTTTTTTTAAATTGATAAATTGATCATAATAATACATGTAGGAGTTTCTTAAAACAAATTGGAAATATTTTAATTATAATCTCATAAAAAATGATTGAAGACTTTAACTGAGCCTAAAGTCAAAAAATCCTTTCAGATTATCAAACTAACATCAATGCAGATCTATCAGTCCTGACTGTCTAAATATCAATGATCGATATCTGCCTAGTGCCATTTGTATAAATGTCAGATTTTTATCAGCTAACAGACATGATGCCAGTGATTCTTTCTAATTGTAACACATTTCAATTGAAATAATTCTATGATGATAAAAATGAGGATCAATTCAAAACCTTATTATTTGTTTTAATTAACAACAAACTACAATTAATAGAAACTCAACAATTATAAGGTCGTCACATCTGGGTTATGGTTTTGTTTTAACTGAGAACCCCGATAAGAAGAGTTTACTTGAAACACCTGTTTATATAACTCAACATGTTAGCATTACTGCATTACCAAGTAAACCAAATTGTAGATTATAACTGTCACCAGCTACGTTTACATGCGCCAAATTTCCCCAATCCGATTCAAATCTTGGTTGATCGGAAATCCCAAACCTCTGTTTACATGGACACTAACTGGAATGATCCGATCACGCCGTGATGCACGCACCATAGCTTGCACATGCGCAGACTTGTCTTTCCCGGAAGACAAATTGTAAACAAACGCCATCTCGTCCGCACGTCTTTTCCCTTGCATTTTATTTGCTTATTCTCTAGCTTCAGTGAATTCCCGCTTCCTGCATCTTTAGATGCACTTGAGTGTATAACTCAGCATTTTTAGCCATTCGGCCATCAAGACGTTCAGTAATATTGAGCTCCCGTAGTGTTTCCAGTAAAAAATAGCGTCGGCAACAGACCACTTCTGTTTACCGCCCGTCATGTTTTCGATCTGTCCTGAGCATGCGCAGAGGCGAAAAGAGGCCACGCTGAAGTTGCACACATGCGCAGTGGGCATTATTTTACCCCAACGATCCGAATGGCTGTGTACATGGACGCCAATCGGATTGACGATCGGACAAAACCACCTCTCTCTATCGGAATGAAATTTCATTCGGATCATCGGATGTTTACATGATGAAATTTTTGATCCGATAGGGCGTTCAATCCGATTACTTGTGCCCATGTAAACGTAGCTACTGAAAGAGGCTGGCTAATTCATGCCTCATGCACCATATGACTGTAGGTAGCCAGTGAGTGTTGAACACAAGGAGCTGAGACCAGTGAACCACCACTTTATTATGAACAGTGGAACAGCACAGTGGTCCCATTCCTTGGACCGCCCTCCTCACGTATGGTGCCACCATGACAACAACAAATAACTCCACCTTTGCAACACTCAACAAAGCAATAACTAAGAACAACACAACCTCCCACAATAAACATGCATAAACACACCAAAATAGAACATAATACCTAAAAAAAAGGCTACCCACAATGCATCTTTCCCACTGCAGCTTTCGCAGTGGGCGGGGTCATACCTTGTGAGGTAGGCAATGTGTGACGTAGGCCCAATCCCAATACTCGCACTGCGCCCTACACCCTTCTGTGAAGTGCGCTAGAGGAAGTGTGCAGTACGGCTTCGAGTGCGTAGTACACAAGTGTGCAAATAATTGCCGAATTGGCACACTGAGCATTACGTCATCGATGCTGGGATGTCACTGTTTGTGCTTTTTAAAAAATCTTTATTAACAGCTTTCAAACACACAAACAAACAATTATTTGATTAAATTTAAATTAATTGCTGTCCACATTTATATCTTAGTTTAAAACATTCAGAACATGAATAAATGATCATTAATCATTTTAAATTAACTTCTTTCAGTTGAAAATACATATTTTCAGAAAAGGCATTTGACCCTATTGCTCCACCTTCTTCTCAAAATTCCCACGCAGCAATGAATTGTGAGACTTGGGTGGGGTGAAGTGCGGATTAAGGGTGCAAAAGGGGCGTGGTCAACTTCCGCACTTGAGAATCGGGACACCCTACGCACTCGCACCCCTGGCCGGGATTACGCAATTGAAGGACGCAAGTGTGCATGTGCGAGTATTGGGATTGGGCCAAACAGTAGAACTGTTAGCTTTAAAGAAACCACACCTTGAACCTTTTACAGTTCATAAAGACTTTCAGTCACTCCTCCTGCTGCAAGAAGCATATGGCTGCAGACCCGGAGACCGCAGGTTCACTCTTCTATTGCTTTTGAGACAATGCCGCCGCTTTATAGCAATCCAAGATGGAGGACGATCAGAGAGTAAGTTATGAATGTGAAGCACATTATTTGTTTCATAATTCAAAGTATCTTTTCTACCAAATCGTCAAGTTAAATTTGACAACAAAATGAACATTTTCTTGTGTTTACTTTAAAGTGAGTTGATGCCTTTTATCACCACATGCAGGCCAAGCTAGGAGTTCATTTAGCTTAGTGGAAAGGACTGGTCTGTATCTACATCTGAACTAATTAGATTCACACTTTGACAAACTAAACAAATAATTACATTAATTGTGGATGATGTGACAGAAAAGCTTATAGGCCAATATTTTCATAAAAGTAAGAAATTGTTCTTATTTCCTGAAAGAAATAAAACAGTTGGTTTCCTTTATGCTAAATGTTATTTTTATTACATACGAAGGCAAAAGTTAAAGAAAGAAGCTCTGTTCAAATGGTAGGTAAGGCTGTTAATGTAAATATTAACTGAATTGGGTTTGCTGTAGAACATTACAGTTAGTGTTTTTCATGTTTGTGGTTAATATCTTTTTTTTTCTCTGCAGACCACCCCCCACACCATGGCCTACCAGGACCATCCACACAATAAACAGCAATAATGCAGAACAGCTGCTGGGTTTTAAACAAAAAGAGTTTTACTTTAATAAAGTTTATACATCATTCCAGAGGTCCACTGCATTTTTTCTCCATTTACAGTTTGTTTTTAAAGATAAATGAAGATGAACTTTATTGATCCCAATGGAAAATGAATGTCTAGCAGCTCCTCCAGCACATGTAGAAGATTTAAAAGCCTGATGGCTGGAGACACGAAGGATTTGCTGATATCTCCGTTCTGTATTGGATTGAGTAGCCATGTATCACCACCACTGTTATCGGGTTGTTTCTAAAGGTGTGCTTTACAAAATATCATTATGTGTAAATGTATGAAGGAACGCAAAAACACTTGTTTCAGTTAGACGTAGGAAGACTTAGTTATTTAATAGTTTGATGTGGTAAGCTCTACCAGAAATTAAGTCATTGTTATGTTGCTGTAATAACATTCTGACTTAAATTTCTAACTTCTAATGTCTACCTTTTGACAGTGAAGTAATAGGCATGTTTTGAATCTGCAGTTGCAGTTGAACAGTCATCCTTCAGAGGGCGCTGTCTCAAAAACAGAAGCATGAATTTGCAGCAGGCGTGGATCTGCGGTTTCCGGGTCTGCATGATGAGCTCTGTGGCTGCAAGCATAAGGCTGCAAGTACACCTGGCTGCAGCTGCCTGCTTCTGTTGCATGGCCCCGTGCAGGCGCAGTTAATCATTTTTACCTGATGCAACACAGGTGCCCGGAGACAAACAGCCTATATTCCCTTTCAAAACAATAGCGGAAAGAGTTTGCACGATTGTTCAATAAAGATTGGTAAAAACAAAAACTACAGAAAGAACACACAATCGCTGTGTTGCACTTTTAAAACTAGAATAAATAAACATCTACACTCGTTTTCCTTATAGGCAAGGCAAGGCAGCTTTATTTATATAGCGCATTTCTGACCCAAAGGCAACTCAAAGCGCTTATAGGACATATTAAGCCTGGTAAGTATCTCACTGCTTGTTTTAGCTTTTAAATGGATGTGATTTTCATGCAATTGCTGCAAAATGGACACAGAAAGTGGAGACTAGCTTAGTTAACGTTTCCCGAATGTTTTTAAACCTCATAGGTGATTTATTAGCCACAACTGCTGCGCGTGCCTCCTATCTACTTTTTACTACTTTTTAGCGACTTTTGGCTACTTTCCAGTAGGGATGAGCGAGTACACCACTATCTGTATCTGTTCAACCATCTAAATTATCTGTATTTGTACTCGGAGTGGGTGTGGCCTAAACCAGAAATGGGCTTGGTTTAACCGGAAGTGGGTGGGGCTTAACTCGCTACATTATTTTAAGGCTGAAATTGATATGGATTGATCAGAAGTTGCTATATGTATTGTTTATTTGAAAACTATTTACAGATCAGCCTCAGAATTGAGATTCAGTGTTTTTGATCACAATAGTAAAGGAACTAATAAAGTTTTTCAATAAACTCTGAACATGAATATTTAAGTGCATGAATGAATATAACTGAACTCATGCAGTAGGAAATATAAACTACTAGAATAAGACACAACTTTTTCATTTTAATTTTTTTTTTATTTTAGGATCAAACTATTTTTTTCTTGGCATTTTTCCCCACACAAAGTTAAACAAAACAATGTTGATTAAGGTGTGTGTGTGTGTGTGTGTGTGTGTGTGAGAGAGAGAGAGAGAGAGAGAGAGAGAGAGAGAGAGAGAGAGAGAGAGAGAGAGAGAGAGAGAGAGAGAGAGAGAGAGAGAGAGAGAGAGAGAGAGAGAGAGAGAGAGAGAGGACCGGAAAGAAGGACAGTGACCCACGCCGGGGCGTTGCAAGCTCCTCAAAAGTGTGGGGGATGTTGACACTTTTCATACACACACACACACACACACACACACACACACACACACACACACACACACACACACACACACACACACACACACACACACACACACACACTTGTATTTACACACCCTGTTCGATTTTACCAGTGTGCATTACCCTGAACTTATTTGGAATGCAATTTTTTTATTTGATTCTTTTTTTCTCATTCATTTGGCTACTATTTTTTTGTTTATTTTTGTTGTTGCTCTTTTTTATATATGAAGCTGAAGTTGGTTCCCTGTTTTAGTTTCTAATTCAGAAAGTTTAATTCCCACAAATCTTTCCACCCCCAGTACCTTTAACCTGCTGTAATTATAAAATGTAAAATGTTTTATTTCATTGGTGACCAATCAGAACTGTTGAAATAAATATACTGTTTATAAACATCAACCCATAGAGCTGAAAAACATGTTACTAATATGATAATCCAAACTCACAATAAAAAAAAAGAAGAAAGTGGCCTTCTTTGAACTAAAGTTTTCACAAATTACCACCTGGAATTTATGGATTCTGCTGTTAATGTAGAATAATCTAATCCAGGTCTGAAGAGTCTAGGTGTTGTAGTTTTTACATTAGACCAGACCTAAGGTGGGTCAGATGCAATAAAGTTCTAAAATCTGCATTTTTTGAACTGTTACAAATCAACTAAAGGTTTAACCAATCACAAACTGTTCTTTAAGGACTCTGCTATCAGTCTAATATAATCTAGTTAAGCTCTGAATAATCTAAGTATTGTAGTTTTTAGCAGAGCCAGTTCTAATGTGGTCTACAGGTGAAACTCAAAAATGAGAATCTGGTGTAAAAGTCCACTTATGTCAGTAATCCAGCTCAGACTGAGAGACCATCTAAAGGCTCAGGAACCCTCTGCAGGTGTTCTGGATTCATCAGCTGATTAGAGTGTGACACTTTGAGTCTAGAATATTGAACCTTTTCACTATATTCTGATTGTCTGAGATTCTGAATGTGGGGTTTTCATCAGCTGTAGCCAGAATCATCACAATTATAACAAATAAAGGCTGAAATACCTGGCTTTGCACAGAATGAGTCTGTCTCATAGATTTGTTTCACATTTTAGGTTCAATTACTGCCACTCAGGTGTTCTTCATCTATCTTCTCCCACTAGGTTACATTTTCTGCAAACACAACATTAACTTCCATTGTTACGTGGATGACACCCAGCTCTACCTTTCAACCAAACCCTCAGCTTCACTCCCACCTAAAACTGAAGTCCTCCTGGTAGGCACACCTCACACTCTCTCCAGATCTAACAGTTTCTCCATTTCTATTGACAGCTCAGCAGTAACTCCCTCTCCTCATGTTAAGAGCCTGGGTGTCATCCTCGACAGCACACTTTCTTTACAATCTCACATCAACAACATTACCCGGTCTGCTTATTTTCATCGGGGGCAGCAGTAGCTCAGGAGGTAGAGCGGCTTGTCCAGTAAGGTTGCAGGTTCGATCCCGGCTCCCCACATAGAATGCTGCTGTTGTGTCCTTGGGCAAGACACTTAACCCGCCTTGCCTGCTGGTGGTGGTCAGTGTACGGCAGGCCTCGCCTCTGTCAGTGCGCCCCAGGGCAGCTGTGGCTCATCCCCACCAGTGTGTGAATGAGTGGATGACTGATTGTGTTGTGAAGCACCTTGGGGGGTTGTAGAACCCTAAGAAGGCGCTATACAAATACAGGCCATTTACCATAACCATAAAAATTGATTCTAAAATACTTTTTTTGTGGGTCTGTCTCTGGGCGATGCCATATTAGACGCGATGTATCCTTCTACGTGAGCCCGAGAGGACAAAACGCATTTACAGATTTGTAACAAGTGGTTACAAAACTTTAGCCATTCATAAACATTGTTGTAAACATTTACTTCTTCGCTCGTTGCCAGTGATGAAAGGGAGTCTGATGTGCATGTCATTTTGCTGGAGGTTAAACGATCTGACAAAGTCCTCATTCGAAAATTGCGCTCCCAGGGATTTTTGACCCAAATGGCCATCCGTTGAGGTCTTAATCGAACACAAAAATACCAATTGCTTCCAATGATTTAGGTATGTATATACTGCCCCCTGTCACCAGGGAAAATAAACACCGTCAATTTAATTATTTATTAGAATATTTTGACACTCAGGCCAGAACCTATGTAAAGATAAACAATGGATTTTACAACATGTTGTAACATTAACGATTTGCACAAATTTCTTGTAATCATCAATATCTAGTGATTCTATAAAGGAGGAAAATAGAATAGATAAAATAACTCAGGTCATTATTAGCCAGCAATGACACTTAATATAGCATAAATGCTGGGTTGAGAAAGAAACCCAACAATTGGGTAGGATCAGCCCAATGGTTTTGTTAACAATAACCCAATTTTCTGTGTTGAAACAACCCAGTGCTTGGTGTGACCATTTTTTACCTGGTGGCCGGGTTGAAATTGGGTAGTTTTTAACCCAATGTTTTTTTAGAGAATTAAGTCAGCGTGGTGGAGATGAGCACTGAGCTTCCTGCAGTACCAGTTCTAAACAGCAAGCATCGCTATCTGCAGGAACAACAGCAGAAGGAGAGGCTCAGGAACTGCTTTTTTCAAACACAGGTATAACTCAAATTTCTGTTTAAGAGTATGAAATACAATCCCAATAGTTCTTTTAAAGACAGTATTTAAGTAATTCTGCTACTCTTTTTGGAAACATGGTTTACTTTATTACTATATTAACACCCAAATCTACCCAAGGATTGTTTGTTTAACCTGAGAGTTTAACACCATTATCTGTTTGGTAATTGTAATAGATTTTTAACCAAAGCAGAAAAATAAAATACCAAGCCAATAGATTATACAAAAAAATCTTAGCAAAAGTTAATCACATTTTATTTTTTGTCTAAGATGAGCCACAGAACAAGGAAGACTCCCTTAATTCCACTGTAGTTCCGAGTAGTCATTCAAAGGATGTGCTGCCTTATAGAGACTTACTTAGAATCATAATTGTAATAGTTGAAAAACTTTATTAGTGGTTCACAGCAGACAACAAAACATTTCAACCACTATGATTGACAACAATTTCTTTCAGTTTTATGTTCAGACAAGTTTTTGATTCAGGGTTTCAAATCCTTTAATCTGTGATTATCCTTTTTACTCTTTTGTGTTCCGGATTGAATGTTGCACATAGCAAGATGAGCTGAGTTAAAACTTTAATGGCACAAGTATCAATGTGATTCACAAAAAATTTAGATGACAAAAGTAATTTGAATAAAAAATAATGCAATTTTATCAAGCCCAGGGACTACAAATAAAATTAGCCCTTATGGCTAAATCTGGTATATTCACTCAATGTTCTTGTATTGTACTTAATAAAAGTCAATGAGAATATCTAAAAGTAAAAAAGTAAGGTTTATTAATAAAGCATTCATCACAGAAAGAAAAATCAATCAAGAACGTGACACAAATAACAAAATTCAATATTTTGGGTAGACTACGACAGTAAAAACTGTTACAATAAACTACAAAAAACATTGAGTAAAACTGGAAAACTAACAGCATTTTAATGGGTTGCAGGGAATTACTAAAACTTGGATTATTGAAGCAAACCAAAACTAAAGCACTGAAACTAAAACTAACCAGGAGTTACTAAGTGTAAGGAGACTAGAACAGAAAACTAACAGAGTATAATGAGGCATTGAGTAGTTGACAAAAAGTAGTCAGCCAGGAATTACTTAGCAAGTGAAAACATTGATTCGATTAAAGGTGGAAGGTGACTAGAACTAATAGACTGGCAAGCCATCCTATATATGTGAATATATAGTCTGGCCACGAACCATTGATGGCTCTCAGTCATGAGGCGGGATCTACGGTTGTCTTTCAAACTGTCTGCACGCAATTGGAAAGTGCTAGGACCAATCAGAGTAACGAACAACGTGACGTAATCACAGCGACGGAAAAGAGGGAGGCAGCAATGGCGTCTAACATCAATGATTTCTGTTGTTTTTGTATGAAAAACATGTGAATATCAGGTGTACTGGGACATTGCACTACTTTGATAAAAATAAGAAGCCGATAACCGACAGACTTACGCACGTTGGAGTCTAAATAATCCAATGTTGATGACAAAGCCGTTTCAAATGAACGTGGTTCCTGCATTGCCGCCATGTTGTTTGTGTTTGCGGCCGCAACTATGACGTCATCAGCTACTCCCGCTCTGTGATTGGCCCACAATATAGAGCGCTGTGATTGGCCCAACCAAAACTATAGCGAGCTGTGATTGGACAGCCACAGCAGTGGATCAGGCTGCGAGGGTTCCAATGAAGCGTGTCTAGACCAAACTTTGCAAAGAAAGAATTTGGTCTAGTTCACTAGGCTATAGAACTAATGCAGTAAAAGCTAATACAATGTATTACAACAAACATTGATGACTGAAATTAGTAAACTAACAGAAATTCAATACTTTGAATAGGTATGAAGGCTAACCAACATTTACTAAGTGTAAGGTGACTAAACCTAGAGCAGAAAATTAATGTAATATGCAGCCTGATCCTTAGGCCACCAAAACAGATCCCCTCAACACCTTGGCTGCACCTAGAAATCCTGTCCATAAAAGTTATGAACAGAATCAGTGGCAAAGGGCAGCCCTGGTGGAGTCCAACTCTCCCCGGAAATGAGCCCGACTTGCTGGCAATGCAGACCAAGCTCTGACACTGGTCGTACAGGGACCTAACAGCCCGTATCAAAGGGCCTGGTACCTCATACTCCCAAAGTAACCCCCACAGGGCCTCCCGAGGGATGCGGTCAAACGCCTTCTCCAAATCCACAAAACACATGTAGATTGGTTGGGCGAACTCCCACGCGCTCTCCGGGACTCACCTAAGGTTACAGAACTGGTTCAGTGTTCCACGGCAAGGGCACAAACCACATTGCTCCTCCTGAATCCAACACTCGACTATTTGATTGACCCTCCCATCCAGAATAGAGTTTACCAGGGAGGCTCAGGATTGTGATCCCCCTGTAGTTGGAACACACCTGCGGTCCACCTTTTAAAATAGGGGGACCACCACCCCAGTCTGCCAGTGGAACTGTCCCCAATGTCCACGTGATATTGCAGAGCTGCGTCAGTCAACACAGACCTACAATATTCAATGCCTTAAGGAACTCTGGGTGGATCTCATCCACCTCCAGGACCTTGCCACTGAGGAGCTTTTTGATCGCCTCAGTGACCTCAGCCCCAGAGATTGGAGAGCCCAACCCAATGTCCCCAGACTTTGCTTTCTCACTAGAAGACGTGCCAGTGGGATTGAGGAGGTCTTCAAAGTACTCTGCCCACCAATCCACAACGTCCCGAGTCGAGGTCAACAGCACACCATCCCCACTATAAACAGTGTTGGTAGCGCACTGATTTCCTCTTCTGAGACGCCAGATGGTGGACCAGAATCTTCTCAAAGTCGTACGGAAGTCTTGTTCCATGGTCTCACCGAGCTCCTCCCACACCCGGGTTTTTGCCTCCGCGATGACCCGAGCCGCATTCCACTTGGACTACACACACACACACACACACACATTTGTCTGCTATTTTACCATTGTCTCTTGATATATTTAGTATGAACTTTGCTGTTTACATTCTATTTCTGATATTACAATAAAAGTAGTTTTGAGACATTTTGATTGTTTTTAATTCAGTTTTTATATGACACATTTTGTAGTAAGTATAAATATTTGGCTTTTAGTTTTTCTGTTATCAGCAATTGGTTAGGATCAACCCAGTGGTTTTGTTAACAATAAGCCAATTTTCGGTGTTAAAATAACCCAGTGCTTGGTGCGACCAATTTTCACCCAGTAGTTTTTAACCAAATGTTTTTTAGAGAATGGAGTCAGCATAGTGGAGATGAGCACTGAGCTTCCTGCAGTACCAGTTCTAAACAGCAAGCATCGCTACAGTGACAATAATGGATCTGCAGGAACAACAGCAGAAGGAGAGACTAGAGGGACTGCTTTCTTCAAACACAAGTATAAGTCAAATTTCTGTTTAAGAGTATGAAATACATTCCCAATAGTTCTTTTAAAGACAGTATTTAAGTAATTCTGCTACTCTTTTTGGAAACATGGTTTACTTTATTACTATATTAACACCCAAATCTACCCAAGGATTGTTTGTTTAACCTGAGAGTTTAACACCATTATCTGTTTGGTAATTGTAATAGATTTTTAACCAAAACAGACAAATAAAATACCAAGCCAATAGATTATACAAAAAATCTTAACAAAAGTTAATCACATTTTATTTTTTGTCTAAGATGAGCCACAGAACAAGGAAGACTCCCTTAATTCCACTGTAGTTCCGAGTAGTCATTCAAAGGATGTGCTGCCTTAGAGACTTACTTAGAATCATAATTGTAATAGTTGAAAAACTTTATTAGTGGTTCACAGCAGACAACAAAGCATTTCAACCACTATGATTGACAACAATTTCTTTCAGTTTTATGTTCAGACAAGTTTTAGTTTCAGGGTTTCAAAGTCTTTAATCTGTGATTATCCTCTTTTGTGTTCCGGATTGAATGTTGCACATAGCAAGATGAGCTGAGTTAAAACTTTAATGGCACAAGTATCAATGTGATTCACAAAAAATTTAGATGACAAAAGTAATTTGAATAAAAAATCATGCAATTTTATCAAGCCCAGGGACTACAAATAAAATGAGCCCTTATGGCTAAATCTGGTATATTCACTCAATGTTCTTGTATTGTACTTAATAAAAGTCAATGACAATGTCTAAAAGTAAGAAAGTAAAGTTGATTTATAAAGCATTTATCACAGAAAGAAAAATCAATCAATCAAGAAAGTGACACAAATAACGATGTAAGTAGAACTCTTCAAAATACTGAAAGTTTTGTTAGGCTTCTGAAACACTTTCAGCTCATATTTGGATCAGCTGATCCAAAGAGTTAGATCAGCCATTGCAAAAGCATTGTTGCCACTGAGTTTAGTTCATGGAACATCCATGAAACTAAAATCCTCATTTGTGCCCCTGACAAGCCTGTTCCTAAAGTCAGAAATTCTCTTGGTCAACTCCTTTCTCATACCAAACTCTCTTGGTGTAACTTCTGACTCAGTTTTCACTCTGAACTATTACATCAGTCCTCTGGTTTGCTTTTCCTTCTATCACTGGTGTATTAAGTCCCATTTTCTCATGTTCTGAACTGGAAATTAAGTAATCCACGCCTTCAAATCTTCATGCTTCGACTCCTGCAATTTGATTTTCACCTGTCTGGGCAAAGCCTCCTTGGATCCATTATAGGGAGTGAAGAATGCATGTGCTAAGCTTCTGTCTGACTAAAGTTCTATATTTCCACCTTAGCCCATTGGGTTGGGTCAGGTTGGACTATGCGACAAATTACATTAACTCATTCACTGCCATTGATGACTTTAGTCGTCATTTGAAATCCAACCGATCACTTCCATTGACGACTATAGTCGTCAATTGCATTTTTTTACGGGGTGGGCATTGGAACGAGCCCCGCACTGTGAGAACAAACATCACGTGTCTAAAGTGGATCTTCATCCGTGTATGTCACACATCACGTGATCATGAAGTGGAAAATCAATGAATTAGGAGTTTGTTTTGGGCCATTGCTGTGAAAAAAGCGATGCGCCAACCGGAAGTGCTTCTGCAGCTCACGCTTCGGCACATAGCCGCGGGAACATATTTTCAGCAGGGGGTGCTGAAAAAAAAAAGCTCAGCTGCGCTCAACTCGTTATGTCCAGGTGAATCATAGCCTACGTGTAGTATATGCATTGATACGAGTCTCATTATTAGAAAGAAGACAGCCTCCAACTCTTCAGCACTGCTCGAAAACCTACGACTCCTGTCTGCAGTTGACTAATGAAAACACACCTTTGAGACGCCGCAGCAGCAAGACTCCGCCTCTCTGAGTTTCCGTTTCAAATCTTATATATAGCCTACAGTCTTTGGTTTCAACTTACGGTATGTTTAAAATGCGGATTATAAACAACACACCAGTTTTTATTTTTGTTAGGAGCCCAAATAAAACCGGAGTTATACTAAAATAATGAATGGGTTCAGTAGCGTTTTGTTGCTGAGGGACAGAGGATGCTGCTGCGTGATCTGACAGCAGGTGTCAAAAGGTGCGCTGATGCGCTGTCACTGAGACAGACGGCAAAACTTTAGATATTGGAGCGATCTGTGGCAGATAGATAGTTACTTCTCTGTAGTTTAGTGGTTTTTATGGATAAAGGAGGATGAGAAGGATGGATGTCCAGCAGACAGATCAGCTGTTTAGCTGGAAGACGGGAAAAGGAGACGCGCAGCTGGAGTCTGAGGCCAAAGCGGATCAATTCTTCCTCTTTGAGGAAGATGAGCTGGGTCATGAGCTGACACTAAAAAGTGTTTACTGTGGCGCCTTTTTCTCTTTTTAGCGTTGTATTGCTTATCTGTAACGTATGCTTTTTGGGGGGTGCGCTCGTGACATGGCATGTCCTCTTGGAGCGAGACGTCGTGCAGTCTGGCTCACTGAAAGGTTGCGCTGTTCAGTGTGGCACCTTTCTGGACTTCTCAGTGTGACATGAACAGTGTGGTCCCGTGGCTGGAGGACTATAAAGACATGCAACAAGCGTTTTATTCATGGACGGAAATGATGGTAAACGTGGGTTTAGAGGTGGTGAGTGCACGAAGAGGTGGAGGAGAATGAGGGACAAGTTTGTTGGTGTTAAAAAGTCTCTGAAATACAATAAAAAGCACAAAATAAACTGCAAATAAACTGTCAATGCACTATCTTGGACCGGATACATGACAATATACCCCAGAACTTACTGTTGCTGCATCTCCTTTTGTTTTCTCGAGGCTTCCCAAAAAAGTCTAAAATCCGCTTTTTTGCCATAGTGGTAAATAAATATTTGAGGTCACCAGCAGGGGGTGCTGCAGCACCTCCAGCACCCCTACTTCCCGCGGTACTGCTTCGGCAACAGATTGTTAAAGAACGGATAACGCTAGAAATACGGTGATTCTTACTGATGTAAGAAGTGAGTCTACTTTTTCTTCTGGAAGTTTTGGCATTTACATGATCATAGAACACAATGTTCTGTGACTCTTCAAAAAACAGTAAAAACACTCAAAAAACGCTGGCATTCAGGGGCTTTCTGATCAGAAAATAGCTGGCAGTTAATGAGTTAATTGAATGGGCTGAGTTGCGGGTATGGTTCCCATCTCCGCATTCCCGTGGCGGCCTGCACCCCAATTTTAATTTGCATACTAAACACTTCCATCAACATCTCATGCAGATGCACACTTAGGGCCTTAGGGGGGAGCACACTGGAGAGGGGGATCACTGAGCCTCTCCTTGGGTGCCGGTGCCCACATCCAATTTTTAGCTGCACCTAAACACTGAAGGTTCTGGAGGGGGAATTTGGGTTGTGTGCTGACACATGCTGGTGTAGGCCGAATGATGTCTGCACTGACCCATCCCCCCACAAAATGCACTCAACACCACATTAGAGCAAGTATAGGGAGACTAGGGGTCTTCTCACACCCCTGTTCTTGGTTCACTGCCCAGGGTTGGAGTCTAGGAGTGGGAGCTGGCCGCCTGGTTGGGGTCTGGGGTGGTGGGTCAATTTACTCTGCGTTGGATGGGGTTGCCTGCTCATCATTACCCCAGTTAGAATGGCACCATGTCTGACTCCGGTAGTGGTTGTGCCCTATGTGCAGCAGTATCAGACCAGAGTGTGTAGGGTGTGTATGGGGAGTGTGAGTGGGTGTATTATGTGCATTCTTGTGTGTCTAGGTTGAATGTGTTTTTGAGTGAGCAAGAGGGTGGGAGTGTGTGACTGTGTTTGTGTGTGACTGCTTATCTGTCAGGTAGAGTCTTAGACTCCTCCCCTCTCCTGGAGCATATTATGGTGATTTAAGTGACTTTGAACGTGGCATGGTTGTTGCTGCCAGACGGACTGGTCTGAGTATTTCAGAAACTGCTGATCTTCTGGAATAGTCAAGCACAACCATCTCTATATACAGGTCCTTCTCAAAAAATTAGCATATTGTGATAAAGTTTATTATTTTCTGTAATGTACTGATAAACATTAGACTTTCATATATTTTAGATTCATTACACACAACTGAAGTAGTTCAAGCCGTTTATTGGTTTAATATTGATGACTTTGGCATACAGCTCATGAAAACCTAAAATTCCTATCTCAAAAAATTAGCATATTCCAACCGACCAATAAAAGAAATGTGTTTTTACTACAAAAAAGGTCAACCTTCAAATAATTATGTTCAGTTTTGCACTCAATACTTGGTCGGGAATCCTTTTGCAGAAATGACTGCTTCAATGCGGCGTGGCATGGAGGCAATCAGCCTGTGGCACTGCTGAGGTGTTATGGAGGCCCAGGATGCTTCGATAGCGGCCTTAAGCTCATCCAGAGTGTTGGGTCTTGCGTCTCTCAACTTTCTCTTCACAATATCCCACAGATTCTCTATGGGGTTCAGGTCAGGAGAGTTGGCAGGCCAATTGAGCACAGTAATACCATGGTCAGTAAACCATTTACCAGTGGTTTTGGCACTGTGAGCAGGTGCCAGGTCGTGCTGAATAATGAAATCTTCATCTCCATAAAGCTTTTCAGCAGATGGAAGCATGAAGTGCTCCAAAATCTCCTGATAGCTAGCTGCATTGACCCTGCCCTTGATTAAACACAGTGGACCAACACCAGCAGCTGACATGGCACCCCAGACCATCACTGACTGTGGGTACTTGACACTGGACTTCAGGCATTTTGGCATTTCCCTCTGCCCAGTCTTCCTCCAGACTCTGGCATCTTGATTTCCGAATGACATGCAAAATTTGCTTTCATCCAAAAAATGTACTTTGGACCACTGAGCAACAGGCCAGTGCTGCTTCACTGTAGCCCAGGTCAGGCGCTTCTGCTGCTGTTTCTGGTTCAAAAGTGGCTTGACCTGGGGAGTGTGGCACCTGTAGCCCATTTCCTGCACATGCCTGTACACGGTGGTTCTGGATGTTTTCACTCCGGACTCAGTCCACTGCTTCTGCAGGTCCCCCAAGGTATGGAATCGGTCCTTCTCCACAATCTTCCTCAGGGTCCGGTCACCTCTTCTCGTTGTGCAGCGTTTTCTGCCACACTTTTTCCTTCCCACAGACTTCCCACTGAGGTGCCTTGATACAGCACTCTGGGAACAGCCTATTCGTTTCAGAAATTTCTTTCTGTGTCTTACCCTCTTGCTTGAGTGTCAATGATGGCCTTCTGGACAGCAGTCAGGTCGGCAGTCTTACCCATGATTGCGGTTTTTGAGTAATGAACCAGGCTGGGAGTTTTTAAAAGCCTCAGAAATCTTTTGCAGGTGTTTAGAGTTAATTAGTTGATTCAGATGATTAGGTTAATAGCTCGTTTAGAGAACGTTTTCATGATATGCTAATTTTTTGAGATAGGAATTTTGGGTTTTCATGAGCTGTATGCCACAATCATCAATATTAAACCAATAAACGGCTTGAACTACTTCAGTTGTGTGAAATGAATCTAAAATATATGAAAGTCTAATGTTTATCAGTACATTACAGAAAATAATGAACTTTATCACAATATGCTAATTTTTTGAGAAGGACCTGTATATGCACTGAGCTCTGGCTTCAACAAGGCATTTTTGCCCATAGAACTGCAGTGAGTGTGTGTGTGTGTGTGTGTGTGTGTGTGTGTGTGTGTGTGTGTGTGTGTGTGTGTCTATATATATATATATATATATATACACTGCTCATAAAAATTAAAGGAACACTTTTTTTATTGGGCCTGGCATGAAATCAGTTAAACCTGTCTGATAATTTTCTGGTTGATTAAGCAGCTGAGGGCATTGTTAATCACTTTCAGCTGTATTGGTGTTCATGGACTTAACGACAGGTGCACTAAAGTGGCAACAATTACAAAACCCTCAAAACAGGACTGGTTTAACATGTGGAGGTCATTTCAAGTTTCTCCCTCTTGATCTTTTTTGGCTGGTTTTCCACTCGTGCTAGTTTTGGCTTGAGTAATTATCTCTACTGGCAGCATGAGGCGATTCCTTAACCCTACAGAAGTTGCACAGGTTGTCCAACTTCTCCAGGATGGCACATCCACACGTGCTGCAGCAAGAAGGTTTAATGTGTCTCCCAGCACAATCTCCAGAACATGGAGGAGATTTCAGGAGACTGGCGGTTATTCTCGGAGAGCTGGACAGGGCCGTAGAAGGTCCACAACCCATCAGCAGGACCGATACCTGCTCCTTTGTGCAAGGCGGAACAGGCTGAGCACTGCTCGTGCCCTACAGAATGACCTCCAGAGGGCCACTGGTGTGAATGTCTCTACCCAAACAATCAGGAACAGACTTCATGAAGATGGCCTGAGGGCCCGACGTCCTGTAGTGGGCCCTGTGCTCACTGCCCAGCACCGTAGAGCTCNACTGGCATTTGCTCAAGAACACCAGAATTGGCAAGTCCGCCACTGGCGCCCTGTACTTTTTACAGACGAGAGCAGGTTCACCCTGAGCACCTGTGATAGACGTGAAAGAGTCTGGAGAAGACAAGGAGAACGTTATGCTGCCTGCAACGTCGTTCAACATGACAGGTTTGGTGGTGGGTCAGTGATGGTCTGGGGAGGCATATCCATGGAGGGACGCACAGACCTCTACTGCCTAGGAAATGGTGCTCTGACTGCCATAAGGTATCCAGATGAAATCCTTGAACCCTTTGTCAGACCCTACGCTGATGCAGTAGGTCCTGGTTTTCTCCTAATGCACGACAATGCCCGGCCTCATGTGGCAAGAGTATGCAGGCAGTACCTGGAGGATGAAGGAATTGAAACAATTGAATGGCCTTCACGATCCCCTGACTTAAACCCAATAGAACATCTGTGGGACATTATGTTTGGGTCCATTAGGCGGCGCCAGGTTGCTCCTCAGACTGTACAAGAGCTCAGGGATGCCCTCACACAGATCTGGGAGGAAATGCCACAAGACACCATCCGTTGTCTCATTAGGAGCATGCCCCGACGTTGTCAAGCATGCACACAAGCTCGTGGGGGCCACACAAGATACTGGAAAGCATTTTGAGTTGCAGAAATTAAGTTTTTGAAATAAGGGACTAGCCTGCCACATCTTCATTTCACTCTGATTTTAGGGTGTCTACACAATTGAGCCCTCTGTAGGCTGAAAACTTTTATTTCCATTAAAAGACTTTTAAAGGCATCCTTTTGTTCCTAAGACATTGCCCTGTCGTTATTTGTATAGATATCCAACTTCATATTGAGATCTGATGTATCTTATGTGTTTATTTAAAGTGTTCCTTTAATTTTTGTGAGCAGTGTATATATATGTTCATGTACATGAGAAATCTTCATACTCTGGGGTTACTTGTGGAGTACCACAGTGTTCAGTGCTTGGACCAATTCTTTCCACTATATAAATGCTTCCAATTGGTAAAATCATTAGACAGCATGGGATACATTTCTACTGTAATATATATATTAGGGGTGGGATTTGATTAAAGAAATTGCTGTGGGTGAGTATGTGCTTGACTGGACCACCACTGCAGCGGGCAGTCAGTCTCGCTGATGGTGGATTCTGCTCTGGACAAACTCAGGGCCTTGTTACACAGGGCATCCTCATCTGAATCAGAAAACAAACAAGAGAGAAGGAGTCTTTGTGGTGGCTTCTTTACACTATTCCTGCAGCAAGACCTCAAGGCTGGCCCGCACCTCTTCTCGCTCTCCCCTTGCAAGACACTTTAAATCTTTAAAGCGTGGGTTGAGCACAGTAGACATCTTGAGCCACTTTTAGTTGAGTGTAGCTACACGCTGGGACAAGTCCTTTATGAAAGCAGTCTTATATTCACCATGTAGATGGAGTCATCTTCGGAGACCTCCATGGTGCGGTGCTGGTGGCAGAGAGCAGGTAAAATCACTGAACATGAGATGTGTGTTTCACCTCCAAGAAGCTCCATCACAAACTTGCAGTAGACGGTTAAAGAAATAAATTAATTCATCTACACAATAACTGTCATCTATGGAGCTTTTTGAAGAAACAGTAAAAATAAATAAAAAAATAGTTTTAATTACCTGCCTGGCTCAAGGTCAGTCGCCAGCTTTTGGAGTTTTGCCAGCTCTGATGGAGTTCACATGACAATCTTGTGCTTTTTTTTATCTAAAGCAGCAAAAACAGCCTCTTGATTTTTTAGGAGACGAGAAGTCATATTCAGCATTGAATTCCATCATATGGAAACATCCTGTATGAGTGGCTCTTTCTGTTTCCCCAGTCTTGTTTGCTACTGATGTAGTTCCTATGTATTAGCAGGGCTGTGTTTAAAATGGCCTTGCGACATTTTGATAAACCCACTTTCAGCAAGGCTAACAGTGATGGTTCTTTGCAATGTGAGTGACACACAGCATGTATTGGAATGGGAGGTGTCTTGGTAAAAGACTGTAGATGCCATTTTCCATCGGTATCATCAACAAAATGTGCAGTGACGCCGACGTAATTTGAATTACTAACAGAGGCCCAATGATCCTCAGTCAGACCCACAAAATCAGCTTTCTGTAATGCATTCATCTTTTTTTTTTTTTTCACTGTCAAAAAGCTGTTGCATTTTACTTGAAATGGTCTTTCGGCACAGCAGTTGGAAAGTTGGATCACCAGTGGCAACCTGTAGCGCATTTTCTAACCCCTTATCTTCTACCACTGATAGTGGTCTACAGTCCAGAGCAATCCATTTTGTGAGAGAATTTGTAAGTTTGTCCGATGTTGACTCAGTAATTTGGTCTTGAAGCCAGTCATTTCATTCATTTTGGGCTGCCAAACTCCTTTGTTTGACCAGACCGGACCGGGACTGCTAGTGCTAAAAGCTTTAGCAGTTTCTGTGCTCGCTGCACTGTTTTGCATTCAGATGGTAACATAGGGCTGAAGAGCTTCTGTGGTATGCAAACTCCTTTTTGCAAAGTTTGCATAAAACCACATTTTTATCCAGGCTTGTGAAACACTGCGTTTAACCCACCGTAAAGACTCTCCAACACCGCCAATAAATACAAAAAAGACAATAGTGTGACAAAACAAAAGCAAAACTGGAACGGATGCACGCACCACAAGCAGAGCAGCGACAACAACCGACCCACGCAGGGGGAGCCCAAAAAAGATCCAGTTTCAACTTATATCACATTTATGTGGACTCTCAGCCTAGCAGGACTTACTTTGAGCAGAGAGGATGGAGAATGCTGATTGTTGATGCACTCCAGGTACCTTCGTCTTGCGCACGGCCACAGTAACATTCTCAAAGTTGCGCCACCAAAAGAAAAAAAATAACACGCAATAGTTTCATGTCCGCTCACATTCGCTTGTACTTTCTTTCCTGACGCGCTCTGCCTCACTGGAGCTCAAAACCCGTGCCGCGGTGACTTCACCTCACTCGTGCGGCCATGATTTAATGTTCCAGCTCACACATGTAATCAGGTATCCGGGTGTTTGTCATTTATCCTACTAATCATACCCAGCACATAAAAAACACAAACATAACATAGAAAGTGTCACATATTGAAACCCAAAACGCAAATAAACCCATAATAATCTAGTGTAGCCCCTCCCAAACCTGGAGATAACAGATCCTTCCAACCAAAACACCCACACACTCAGAGGAACCAAGTCCCAACTACAGTCACCTGAGATCTTAGCAAATCCCAAAGAAAATAAGACCCAAATAATCAAAATACTGAGGCTAAACGGTGATAGTCTCAACACCATCCCGCGGGAATAAACAGATTCTGTCTACAATCAAGCCCTCGGCAAAAGCTGCTTCGATATCCAGCATGAACATCACACCGACCGCATTCCGCTACCAAGGTCCCATCAAAACAAAACAAAAAACCATGCCAACAGCAGCTCCAAAGCATTCAAGTATCAAACACTGTTCACGTAGTCCATGACAGCTTCTGAGTTGGTGAACATTTTATTCACTCCATCATGGGTGACACAGAGCCTCGCAGGAAAATGCAGGCTGTACCTCACATCCCGCGGACCACGATGAAGCCTCCTCATGCCATCAAATGCGGCCCTGGCACTGGCCACTTTTGAAGTATAGTCTGGGAAGACTGCAACCCATGATTCATTATAATGAAGGTGGCCCCGGGTACGTGTGCGGGTGAGAATCTCCACACAGTCTTGATAGTAGTGTAACTTTGCCATCGGTCATGACCTATTACTCATCTGTTTTCCTGTTTGATGGGATCGGTCCACCTGTGCTTCTTTTTCCAGCTGTAGAATCTCCTTTAGCATTTTAGCAACTGCTGTGGTCGTGCAGGGCTTCGTTCCCTCAGGTACTCCAATAATCTGAACAATACATCTCCTCGAGTGGCCCTCCACATCTTTGTTTCCCCTGTAGCTGGGAGAGTTCCTTCCTTAGCTCTTCTAAACCACCAAATGGTTCCTGAGTGCGGCTGTGTCTGCAGCTCATTGCTCCCCCCAGGGGATGGCTCAAACGTGGAGAACACATTTCACACACACCAGTGTGTGTTGAAGAAACACACTCCTCAATGTCAGATCCCTTTATTGACAAAGATGACGGAGCCCTGCAGCGACATGTAAAAGCTACATGAGCTAACGCTAACAGCAACGTGCAACAACATATGTGCTAAAGCTAACAAACATACTCTGATGCAGCGCGGAATAACGTGCATATAAACAACATCAAACATTCCGTCAACAGCTTAACGAATGTGTAACAAAGTGTACAAACTTACAAATAGAAGTCAACCAGTGAGTTACATGAATAGCGTCATGAACATTCTCAGAACCAAACTTCTCGTCTCCCTGGACGTGAACCACACTGACCCCTAGTGGCGAGTGCCAAACTCTGCATCCCCCCAGTCCAGGAAGCCATGACATAAGATGGCGCAATGGACTCAGGCCACCACCCACGAGCCAGTCTCAGGTTCATAGCATTTAGGCGGCCTTCTCACCCGAGCAGAAGATACAGGCGAGGGAGCCGATGGACATAATCCCGAGGGCCGCGCCGCAGGGGCCACGACCATAGGGTCAACGACCACCTGGTCACCAACCACAGGGTCAAGTAAGCTCATGGGACTGTCAACAGAAGCGGTGTCACGACACCGGGGACCCAGGTGGCCTAGGAGATGGGCGCAGTAAGGGTTCCTCCACATCCAGAGGAGCAGGGCGTGGAGCCTGCGACCCTCCAGCAGGTACAGATAGGGACGAATCATCGTCCCAATGAGCGCAAGGGGTGGCCGGGGTGAAGGCACGGAGGAACCGCCTATTGCGCAGGGTAAGCCGACCCGACCCATCAACCTTGACCCGATATTGGTCGTGGCCCAGCGACTCCACCACCACCCCAGACCTGTCCCACGCGCGTGGGCTAAGGCCCGACTGATTCTGAAAGAACACTGACTCCCCGACCGCCAGTGGGCAGAGCGGTTGCGCATGTTCCCCTAAGGACTTATAAGTCAGAGCCATCCGAGTATGGAGAGCTTCTTCCTTCGCTTCCCAGGCCTGACGCCAAAGTGGCCTGACATGCGGGTTGGAGAACTTCTCCAGTCTATTCACGAACAAAAGTGAGTCCCTAAGAGGGTGGCCAAAGACAATCTGCGTGGGCGACAGGTCACAATCAGGATCAGGTGTATTGCGTAGTTGCAACATGGCATGCAGGAAACGGTCATGGTCGAGGCTCCCGGTCGGGCCGGTGTTCGAGACCAGAAGGCGCTTGGCCGTCTTGACAGCCACCTCCGCTCTGCCATTCGACTGTGGGAATCCCACTGAGGACACCCGATGTCTCACCTGCCACAACCGGAGAAAGTCTGATGTACGCCCTGCGGCGAACTCTGGGCCCCCATCACTTGACAGCTCCACCGGCACCCCAAGGGTGGCGAAAAATGACCTCAAGTGGCAGATCAAACCAACCGATCCACCGAGGTCAGTGCCGACGGATGAGCTCAGGACCTCCACCCAACCAGAGATGCGATCCCCGACTACAAGGTAGTGGCGACACATGAAGTCAAAGAAATCAGCAATCACCTCCTCAAACGGCGTGGATGGTGGGGACGACGGCACGGGGGGTGCGGCCGCTTGCGAAGGGGCATTGCGATTGCAGTCCGTGCACCTTTCCCTTGTCGACCGGATGTCCCCCAACAACTCAGGCCAGTACACAAAGGCGTGTGCCCGCGGCTCCATTGCCGATACACCCTGGTGGGCAGCGTTTAGGTGCTGAAGGACAGAGCGACGAAGGGACGGGGGGACCACAACAGTACAAAAGGACACCGTCCTGCGCATAAACATCTTCGCAAACTCTGGACAGGGCTGCGAGCACAGGGTCCTTCCCATCAACAAAACCCCCAGCCTCAATGAGATGCAGGAGGTGGGACAGGCATGCATCCGCGGCCGTCTCCTGCACAAGGAGGGGCCACGAAATAGCTGCCAACTCCTGTGCATCCTCGCGAATAGATGCCATAATCGCCGATTCCTCACCATCCAACACACTCCGAGACCCTATAATGAGGCCCTCGGGTGAAGGATGCCTGGAGGTGGCATCAGCGGCGCAGGCAAGTGCACAATGTCAAACCGCCAGGGGAGAGTACGCTGTTTGAGTCTGAATATGCGGGAGTTAGTTATCTCATCCAACGTACGATCGCCAAAGATTATCACCAGGGGTTTATGGTCAGTGACCACTAGTAGGACTTTAACTTTAACTACTGTGCTCTGAAAAAAGAAAACCTTGTCCGACAGGGTGGGCAAACTGTCCTCCATCTCCGTAACTCATTTATCTGGGCATTTTAAAAAAAAGTCCTCGACTGAATTGAGAAAGTTAGCATAGAAGCCCCCTCACCTGCCGAGTCCCCACCCATCAAAAACGTTGAAGGTCTGACATTGTGTTTTCTGGAGGAACTATGTTTCAACCTAGCTGATTCGTAGATTTAAATAATTTCGTTGTGACACATTGCTTTAACTATAAAGCTGTTGGTAGAGAAAGAATGTGACCCATAATTTTTAATTTTCACATGTGATAAAGACATAGCTTATCGGGATGGGTGGGCAAGTATAGTAGCAGTTTGTTGGAAGTTACTGACAATGTCCAGTTTTTTGTGCAAAAAACTTCATTTTGGTTTTAAGTCATATGTTTCATTCATCTTTAAGAATGATAAAATATTAACTTTTCTGATCTGATGGTATATGAAGACTTTCCAAAGACAGCTCTCCTGTTGGTAATGCTGTTTAATTTACACAACCACAGATTAAATCCTTGTGAGCTGACCAGAAGGGAAACAAATATGTGGTTGCTGATCCCCACCCCCACCCCTGGTAAATTTCTTAGGAGTACTGCTGGTGTGGCGTGTTCCAATGAAACCAGTTTGGTAAGTTGTTCTTTAGATGTCTTGGGGCCAAGAACGCTTCTTGCTAAGTGTGAAATTAATTCCTCTGTCAAACTGAAAGAAGCCTTTAAACGAACACACTGCGGAGGAAAAATCAAATAGACTAAACCTTTAAGGTAAGAGAAATCAAAAACTTCAAACTCTTATTCAAGAATCGTTAATAAATCAGTTATATTTTTATTAATAGATCATTTGAATCATAAATGTATTGGGACAATAAACATAGTAGCTGCAGAAAATGTTTTACTCTCAAGCAGTGATGACAATTTATATTACAGCTTGGTGGAAAGATTTTTGTGGAGTGACAATTTGATAAGAAAGAAGCAAAATGTTTTATTTTCTCCCAAAGTAATGAATTTGTAGAATTAACAAACTAACAATGTATGAAATAGTGTTGTGTACTCAAAATTAAATTCCTACAAAAAAGGCTGAAACAAAAGAAAAGAGTAGAAGGCAAAGCTCTTTGTAAACCTTTTGTGATATTTTCTGTTTTGTATTGTTTATTGTTTTGTAACAATGAGAAAACCGACGTACAGATTAATAGGATGTGTCTGAATCCAGGGGTAGGATGCTTGTGAGTATGCATATTCACCGGTCCACCTAGGTTGGGTCTTTCTTCGACTGCTAAGACCAAAAGTCAGCAATTCTGAATTTGGAAATTCTGCTACTTCCCCTTGGGTTGCTTGCCCTGCTCCAATCGCATCACTAGAATGAAAGCTGGAAGTCATTAATAACTGTGGCGGTGTGTGTGCGCAGGAGACGAATGACGCGGCAGATGTGTTAAGTGTGGCAGCACTGGAGCAAGAAAACACAGCCGCTGCAAATGATTGATTAGACCCGTTATACATAGGAAATGGACAGAGGCTCGATTCCCTGCTGGAAGCAGCAGAGCAGAAGAAACAGTAAATAAAACATCCAGACGGTTGAAAGCTGGTGTGTGGTGTTTTCTGTGTGTGAACCCCGAAGTAGCTGTCAGTGCCACAGTGTCTTCCTTTGCCCAGCAGCCGTGCGAGGACCACCACAATCACACATTGCCTTTTTGATGCATGTGGGTTACTGTAGCTGCAATACCTACTCTGAACTGCATGGCGCTAAGGAATCGAATGTTTTTACACACTGGAGCTTTACTGATGTGAAGTTTTCCTCTAAATTGCTGATGCCATCCAATGCCCCTGCTCCTGCAAAAGCCTGTCTTTGCTCAGGAATCAATTTGTTAAAGCTAAAGTCATGTGTTCTGTTTCTAAAACTATGTTATCAATGGATTTTTTTCAGACTCAATTAATGAATATGCTGGTGAAGGTTCTCAGTCATCCAGGTCATGGTAATCCAAAGGCAAGGCAGTTTTATTTATATAGCGCATTTCCTACCTGAAGGCAACTCAAAGCGCTTTACAAACAAATAAGACATTACAAAACAGAACATACAAAAAATAGACAATGGACAACTAAAGCTAGAAACTCTTAACATAATCAAATCAAATCAAACTTTATTTATAAAGCACTTTTCCAACATAAAATGCAACTCAAAGTGCTTTACAGATTAAAATGACCCTATATAACTGTCATTCCCATCCCTCCTACACAAGTTTAAAAACATTGGCACAGTCATTAAACCCCCCCCCCCCCCCCCCACACACACACACACACACACACACACACGCCCTTAACTCCCATCTACACACACTTAAGAACATCAGTAAAAATGATATTTGGCTGAGTTCAGATGAGCCAGATATGTTAGGGCAAGGAAACGCCATCAGGGGAGCCGTCTTCCCCGGCAGCAGTAGGTCAACTGCAGCAGCCAAGGTAGGGAGAGGGAGGGCACAGACCCCACCTCCACCCAAGCACTACCCAGAGGGCACCCAGGCAGCAACAGTCGACCACCGCCCCCGAGACAGAGGGGCCCCCCACAGAGGAAACACTGGAAGAAAGATTAAAAGATGAATGTAAGATGAATATAAAAATAACAGGAGCTAATATAATAGTAAAAGTAATAAATAAATAATAAATGAGATTATAATATATTAAAATAATGTAGAATACAAAAAATGATAAAATAAATCAAATAAAATATGCACAGCAATCAAATTTAATAAATAATAATCAGTTAAAAGCTAAGCTAAAAAGGTGAGTCTTGAGCCTGCTCTTAAAAACATGAACGGTCTCTGTGGCCCTGAGGTCCTCTGGCAGCCTGTTCCAGAGGCGAGGGCCATAATACTGAAAAGACGCCTCGCCATGAGTATGTCAGGACTAGGATGTGAACAGGTAGACCGAGGACTAGCAGAGAGTTCAGCTGTAGTGTGTTTTACGACCCAGGCGCGGAGAACTAGCGCTGGGAGTGAGTGACACGTGGTTGCTATAGAAACAGCGGGCAGCGCTCGAAAGGGAACGAGTCTGGCCGGCGTTCCAGAGGTAAGAAAAGCTGACTTACTTGGAGTTGTCAGATTGGCGTAGGTTGGTTAGCTTGGGAGCTAGGATTGGTAGCTTGGAAGCTAGGATAGTTCAGGATTGTTCTCAGGAGAATCGATGACTGATCTGCTGGCGGAAGTGGGGCACTTCCGTATATAGGTGCGGTGATGACGTGGAGCGGAAGTCCAGAGATAGGGATGCTGGGAAACGGAGTCCACTAGGTAGGGGAATCATGCCCTCGGGGGCCATGACGGGAAGAGGTCGTGACAGAGTATGTGTCCTGACCTTAGGGATAACCAGGAGATGGCTGCCAGAGGAGCGCAGAGGCCGCGAGGGTTTGTAGGGTAAAAGTAATTCTGAGAGATAAGAAGGCCCAAGACCATTAAGACACTTAAAAACCATTAAAAGAACTTTAAAATCGATCCTGAAACATACGGGGAGCCAATGCAATGATTCTAAGACAGGTGTAATGTGCTCCCGCCTCCTGGTCTTCGTCAGGACACGTGCTGCTGAATTTTGTAAAAGTTGTAAACCTCAAATGCTCTTTTTGGGAAGACCAGAAAGCAGGACATTACAGTAGTCTATTCTAGTGGTGATAAAAGCATGCATCAGCGTCTCCGTATTAGCCCGAGAGAGAATGGGGCGGACTCTGGCGATGTTCTTTAGATGATAAAAACCTATTTTAGTGATATTTCTGATGTGAGGTAAAAAAAGACAGCTCAGAGTCAAAAATCACGCCCAGGTTCTTCACTTGCTGAGATGGATTAAAAGACAGTGATTGTAGTTTTGGTAAAAGTCTCTCTCTCTGAGCCTAAGGACCAATAACTAAAACTTCCGTTTTGTCCTGGTTGAGCTGGAGAAAGTTTTCTGCCATCCAGGATTTGATGTCTAAAATACAGTTAAAATGTGCGTCCATTGGCACACGTCATCAGGAGACATGGAGATGTACAACTGTGTATCATCAGCATAACTGTGAAAGTTCACTCCATGTCTCCTGATGACACCACCAAGTGGGAGCATATAAAGCTTAAAAAGCACTGGGCCTAAAATAGAACCCTGGGGCACACCACATGTAATCCTATGAGCCCCAGAGGAACAGGTATCTAAACTTACCATAAAAGTCCTGTCTGTGAGATAAGATGTGAACCATCTGTGAACAGCACCAGAGAGACCGATCTTTTTTAAACGGGTTAAAAGAATAGTGTGGTCTACTGTGTCAAAGGCAGCACTTAGATCCAGTAGAACCAATACTGTCGCTCTCTGTTCATCATAATTTGATCTAAAATCATTTAAAATCTTCAAAAGGGCTGTCTCTAAAACCAGACTGAAATTTCTCCAGGACATTAGTAGTGATTATAAAATCATTGAGTTGAGTTAAAACAAGCTTTTCTAAAATTTTGCTTAAAAATGGTAAGTTAGACACCGGTCTAAAATTGTTAAAATCATAGAAATCTAAGTTGTTTTTCTTCAACAGAGGTCTCACCACCGCCCCTTTAAAGGCGGCAGGAAAGACCCCTGTCTGAAGTGAACAATTCATCAGGGTTAAAATCTCATCTCTAAAAGATCCATAAAACTGTTTAAAAAATGCGGTGGGAACTGGGTCCAGAACACATGTGGTGGGCCTCACTGAGGAGAAAACTTTATCAAGAGTCTCAGCTTCTACCAGGACAAAACCGTCCAGCATTTCCTCTGGTGAAGACACACATTCAGATTTGTCTAAAACCATGTTACTATGAGAGGATAAAATATTGCATCTGATGGTGTCTACCTTCCCCCTGAAGTGGTCTGCAAACTCCTCACAGAGAGCGTTAGATGGGGTTCTCTGAAATGTATTATTTGCGCTGTTTAAAATATTGTTTATGGTGGAGAAAAGAATTCTGGGATTATGTTTATTGTCTGAAATGAATTTGGAAAAGTAAGCATTTCTTGAGTTTCTCACTGCGTTATTATATGATTTAAGTAGTTCTGTGTATATTTGATGGTTTATTGTAATTTTATTTTTTCTCCATTTCCTCTCTGCCATCCTACAGTCTTTCTTTAGTTTCTTTAGCTTTTCATTTCTCCATGGTGATGCATGTTTTGACTGTAGCTTTTTAACTTTGAGTGGAGCAAGCAGGTTGAGAGTGGATTGAAGTCTACTGTTAAAATCATTGACAATAAGATCACAAGATGCAGGTACCGAAATAGGAGGGATCTTTTTAAAAACTTCAAGAAAACCAGCAGCCACTTCAGGGGTGAGATGACGTTTCCTTACAGTTCTCACAGAGGGCTCCCGCTGGGTAAAACTAGTGATGCTAAAAAACACGCAGTAGTGGTCAGAGACAGCCAAGTCAACAACAGAGGACACACTGGTGGACAGGCCATGCGTGATGACCAAGTCCAGGATGTGTCCTCTGTTGTGAGTTGGCTGTGTGACATGTTGACTAAAATCCATATAATTCAGAATATTTAAGAAATCTCTTGATAAAGGATCTAAAAGATTATCCACATGTAGATTAAAATCACCAGCTAAAATGATCCTTTCACAGGAGTTGTGCAGAATTGATAAAAACTGAAAATTCTTGAATAAAAAGTGCACTCTGCTTAGGAGGCCTATAAACTGACACATAAAATCTGAGGAGTGCTAAAAACAGTTGCTGTATATTCAAAGCTTTTAAAATTATCAAATAAAACAGGTTTGGCGGTAAGTGTTGATGAACCTATAAAAGCAGTACCGCCACCCTTCTTGCTACTCCTCGTCGAATAAGTGAAATTAAAATTTGGCGGTGAGGCCTCTGTGAGAACAGCAGGTGCATCTGTACTCAGCCACGTTTCTGTTAAAAGAAAGCATTGAATTTTATGATCTAAAATCAGGTCATTTATTTAAAAAGTTTGGTTCAGCAGAGAGCGAACATTTAAAAGAGCCATATTAACAGTGACTGGTGATGGAGTGACTGTATCACTTACTGAGAGTGGGATGTTTGGTAATTGTTTTAGATTATTGTAGTTGCATTTGTTCTGTTTATGAATGTTTGTCCGCTCTCTGCTGATAATGACAGGTACGAGTGAGTTATGGCAAGGTCCAAGTCCGATATGTGAATGACTGTTAAAATCAGAGCTGGGTTCATAGGAGCAGGGACCCGCTGCACATCAGGAAGTAGGGGCAGGTGGGGCCAGAGGGATAGACAGGGGGGGGCGGGGGCAGGCCAGGCTCATAGCTAGTGTGTGGGTCCCCTGTCTATTAAGATGAAGCCCATCCGCTCCAAACAAATGACTCCTGCCCCAGAAAATGTTAAAATTGTCTATAAAACCAATATTGTGCAACACGGGGACAGAGGAAAGCCAAGTGCTCAGAGATAAAAGTCTGCTAAAACGGCAAATTCCTCTGCCGATGGTGGGAGTAGGGCCAGAAATAAAAACAGCCATGTGTGTTTTTTAAGAGTTTAAAAAGGTGGATAAAATCACGCTTGAGGAGTTCTGACTGCTGCATGCGGATGTTGTTGGTACCAGCGTGGATGATCATTTAACTCACTGCTGAGTGACTCTGGATGAGGTCCGGGATCTGCTCTGTGATGTCCATCACCGTAGCTCCAGGAAAACAGAGAGTCAGGGCTCCTCTCATCCTCACGTTACGGATGATGGAGTCCCCAATGATGAGCGTGGTGGGTGGTGGGTCTACCTGTCAAAGCTGGGCAGAGGATCTTTCCAGGACCTGCTGGATGTTGGGCAGAACTTGCCCGGGACTGCAGCGATGAGTGGTCGGCGACAAGGGCTTGTTTGGTTGAACTGCTCCTTGACGGGTTCTGGCTGAAGTCCTGGGATTGGCACGACGTGGAAGGCTGCTGGCGTCCGACTGCTGGTCCCGCGGCGGCTGGGAGGGAGGCTGCGGACGAGCTGGACTTTCCTCCCAGGGAAAGCTCCAGCTCCAATGCGTTGAAACGTTTGGACAACGGCAGGCTAGGTGAAGGAGATCGGTGGCGGCTGCTCCGTGCCGCACCAGCTCTGCAAGGCCCAACCGTGGACCATGCACCCTGGAGCATAGGAGTGGAGCTGAGGGGACCTTTCGGCTTTGCCCCCTGCTGGAACCAGCGCTACTCCTCCGCAGCAGATGTTCTGCGGGCCTCTGGCACCCCGAGTCCGCTTGGAGACCCAGAGATGGTTCTTCCCTCCGCAGCTTCGCCGGGCTGGCAGGGGATGGTTTCCGCCAGCTGAGCGCCATCAGTGGCGGCGAAGGTCTGGCAGAAGATGAGGTCCACGTCGTGCTCGTGGTCCTGGATTTGGTGGAGCGTAGAGATCCTCTGCTCCAGCTCCAGAAGTCTCTGGCTGAGCTTGACACAGCCATTACACCCAGGGCTACAGGTGAGTGGAGTCATGATACGGATAAAAGAGCAGTCAGCGCTCCAATTAAAACGTCCACCAATAAAAAGAAGTTATTAAAAAGTTAGCACTGCTAAAATCGGTTAAAACCAGTCTTTTAAAAGGGTTCAAATCCAATTAAAAGAGTTAAAAACCGCATTCAATAGGGAGCCGGTCGTGACAGGTGACAGGTCTCACAAACAGACGCTCAGGTTAGGGCGTGTCCATACTAACAGAGCTTCATAACAGAGCTTCGCTTGGACAATGAGGACCAAGAAATTATTGTTATAGAACAGAACTTCAGTTAGACTAAATGTAGCTGAGATCAGTGGTGGTACTGATAGGGTATCAAGGTCAACCAGAAGTCACTAAGTGCATAAATGATTGTTTAAACTAAGAGTGTAGGGTGACCTGAACTGAGGCAGTATAACTAGTAAAACCAGCTAACATTTAAGACTGACTAAATGAGTAGTTACTAAAACTAGAATCATATAACATATTAGGTAGGAAGGCTAACCTGGAGTTACTAATTGTAAGGTGAAACTGAGGTATTGAGAAGATAACAAAATGTGGTCAGCCACAAATTACTAAGCAAGTGAAAACATTACTAAAACTAGAATCATATAACATATAACAGGCAGTGAGCTAAATTAAGAATTAATACAGTAAAATCAAAATAAAATAAAAACACTGCCCGATAACTAGAAAGAAGGGGGGGGGGGGGGGGGGGGTAGAGAGTTAGAGGGGAGGGGGGAAGCATATATAGTCACAGACATGGGTCACCAAGAGGTGGGCAGGGCGGGGCTGGGAACCTCCTCGCTCCAGAGAGAGAGAGCACAGCCTCAGTGTGCATTCTAGATTCCTGACGTTCAGAGGTGGGAGGGAGATAGAGGGTACGCAGAGCACATCGACTCCTTCAGTACGATGTCCTTGGCAGGCCAGGCCACAGTTCCAAAGGCGGGGGGTAGGGCGGGATTCACAGCATCTGTCTGTATTCCTTCTGTGGGGGTTGATCTTTGCAGCTCCAGGCTGCAAGGGCGCCAGATTCAGATAAGAAACGTTGTTTAGGAACAGGCAGAGATAATATCCTCTCTGCCTTGTAGTTTTTAGCTGGACTTCAGTCCCTCAGTGAATCCAATAATTGGGTTTAATTTTGCCCATACCGTGCTGAACCTTCTCCAAGATCACATCCATTTTTCGCGCTAACACCGGGATCGCAGCTAGAACCTCTAGCTTGCGATTCACCTCGAGCAACGTCTGAGTCTGAGTGGTCTCTGCCCAGCTGAGACTTTCCTTGAGTTCAGGTGTCATTCCAATCGCCTCCGACTTTCCAAATTTTCGAAATACCAGAAATCCTCCAACTCGATTAAGAAGAGATCCAGAAATCATAAGTTCCAAATATCCATGTGTCTTCTACGTCCTCCACGGACAGCTGGGAGAGGCATATAATATTCCACTCCTTCCAGGAATCCAAAATATACCCCACCGGGTGCGTTCTGTCCGGTCAGGATGGAGCCCCCTGCTCCATTCTCATTGTTGAAAAAATCTTGTCAATCGTGTTGAATGTCCAGCTTACCAAATTCATGATTTAATATAAAATTGAGTTTTCAGGAGGAATGCAGAGAAATGCTCTGGTAGACAACCAGGACAAGAGCCTTGGGAAAAGATAAGGGAGAGAAGAGAAAAAGCGTCTGTGCTCTCTGAGTGCCGGAAGAAGAAAAAAACGGGAGTTCAAATGTAGGCAACTGGACTTCTAATATGGTCTTGACTCTCCCATATTCCAGTCAGAATTGACAAAGCTCCTTGGATGAGAAGCGAAACCTCTTCAAGAATCAAAAGAAGTCCAGTTGCCTACATTCGAACCGACTTTGGATTAAATTAAAGAAATGGGAATAAAGACTGTGACAGGCCGCTGGTAAAGAGACAAAATATTCAAATATGTTTGGACACATCAAAAGTTGAGATGGCTTGGGCATCTGGTTAGGATGCCTCTGGAATGCCTGCCTTCATAGCCGCGGGAACATATTTTCAGCAGGGGGTGCTGAAAAAAAAAAAGCTCAGCTGCGCTCAACTTGTTATGTACAGGTGAATCATAGCCTACGTGTAGTATATGCATTGATACGAGTCTCATTATTAGAAAGAAGACACCCTCCAACAGTCTTCAAGCACTGCTTGAAAACCTACGACTCCTGTCTGCAGTTGACCAATGAAAACACACCTTTGGGATGCCGCAGCAGCAAGACTCCGCCTCTCTGAGTTTCCGTTTCAACTTATGTTTAAAATGCGGATTATAAACTACACACCAGTTTTTATTTTTGTTAACAGACCAAATAAAACCGGAGTTATACTAAAATAATTAAACTAAGAATGGGTTCAGTAGCGTTTTGTTGCTGAGGGAGAGGATGGCTGCTGCGTGATCTGACAGCAGGTGTCAAAAGGAACACAGATGCGCTGTCACGGAGCGGAGTAAACACTGAGACAGACATTGACGGCAAAACTTTAAATATTGGAGCGATTTGTGGCAGATAGATAGTTACTTCCCTGTAGTTTAGTGTTTTTTTATGTATAAAGGAGGATGAGAAGGATGGATGTCCAGCAGACAGATCAGCTGTTTAGCTGGAAGACGGGAAAAGGAGACCTGCAGCTGGAGTCTGAGGCCATGTGGGTTTTGAAAATATGTAGCGGATCAATTCTTCCTCTTTGAGGAAGATGAGCTGGGTCATGAGCTGGCACTAAAAAGTGTTTACTGTGGCGCTTTTTTCTCTTTTTAGCGTTGTATTGCTTATCTGCAACGTATGCTTTTC
>SSNS01000030.1:3522038-3618588 GCA_006937985.1 Aphyosemion australe | reverse complement strand
GTGAAAATTTACCTATTTCACTATTGCTACTGAAATACCAGAAGTTTAAACATTTCCACTGTCCAGCTTTGTAAACTTTGTATGGAGATTTCAGCTTTCTGCTGTTTAGCAGTTTTTCTTGATTCTTCACCTATTTTTTTTGAGCTTCATAACATTTCTTAGAGATTTTTGCTCATAAATCTTCAAATCCATTCAGCTCATTTTGACAATTAAGCTCATTTTAAGCTTGAATTCATTTCTTAAGCACCTTCAGCTATCATTTTAAGCAATTCAGCATTCAAACGCATTTCTGCTAGAAATGCAATTAATCTAGTTTGGATTTGTTTATGCTTTTCCTTTCTATTTATAAAACATTTAGGGTTTTTAAAGTTTTTCCTTTCTTTATTGAAACATGAAAAATATTGAAGCACTCCATCCTTGGGTTATATGGTACACCCATAAGTTCTAATTTGTTCTGATCATTTATTTGCAAAAATATAGTATATTCAGTGTTCTATATCACTTAAAGTAGTGTATATGTATTTTTGAAACCTCATGGGTATAATAACATAGTTGTATTATGTCCTTTGATGGAGCATTTTTCAAATGAAAGAGGGTGTGCTTACTTTTTCCCGTGACTCCAAATGAAGAGCCCACTCAATTACAGATGTAACATGTTGAAAGCAAAACAAATGTACTAGGCTGGCAGCTTTATTTTTATAATACATCAAAAATATAATTAGCATCCATTGGACATAATCCAAACGTGGACCAGATTTTGTCACATGCTGAAACTGTAGCGAAGCTGTTTGGCCCCTGTGCAGAGATTGCCACGCTGCCCAGTTTTGTTGCTGGAGACTTGGCACAGAGTTGAGGATAGATGGAGGCAATAACAAAGCCAGATTTCAAGTGGTCCCCCTCCTTTCCAGCATTCTCCGCACTGTCAGACCTAATTATCTGAGAACATTCCATTATCTGGGCTATAATTACATTTTCTTACTTACTGGCCTCTGTTACATTGTGCATCCCTAAGCATAGTGTACTGCACTTACTGGCATGTGAGAGGAAATAGGATAAACTGTTACAGTTGAGAAAGACACACAGACTTGTCAATGGGAGGCTTAAACTGACAGGCCTTCAAGCGTCTTTAACTTTGGTTTCCCCTTGACTTAACATCTAGTAACCAAATAATTAAAGAAATGGTAACATTCACATCCCAGCTCATACTTTTACTTGGCCAGATTGCAAATGGTGGTACGCTCAAGAATTAAAGATGGAAATCTACTAAACCAGCTCAAAACCAACCGTCTTCCAATGAATAAAGAGATTACTATATATTTCTATTCCAGCAAATGTCACACTATGACCTTTAATGGAGCAAATAAGACTGAGACAATGAATTCTTTCAAAATAATTCATCTTTACAGAGGAGATTAAAGAGCATTTTACCCATTTACATTTGTCTGGGACTTCTTTGTGGTGTAGTAACCAGTGTTAATTTCGTTGATGATTTTTTTTTTTTGTGACAAATTTTTGCGAACAAAAACAAAACAAAAACGTAAATTTGTACTTCTGTAAAGACTAAATTATGATGAATATTGATCGACATTTTCTTCAACGAATAAAAGACGACAACGAAAATTGACAATAACGAAAATCCAATCAGAAAATGGAAAAGATGAGAGAACGAAAAAAAGAACCAATCAGCAAATGGAATAGACGAGAAAAGAACCAATCAGAGTCCAGAGTCGGTCGCTGTTTGAACAAGCTGCAGTAACAGCTGAACAATTTATGTCTAAAAGGAGAAGATGTCCACGGCTGGGAGGAAAAGCGTTAAATATGACTGTTCTCCTGGTTTTAAACGTGTTGCGTGGTAGCAATGAGCAGGGGCGGGAGAGGAGTGGTGCGTCTGGTTGTTTAATCGTTTTTGTGGCTCCGCTATGGCCAATATGATCAGCGTTCGGTGTTCTAGCCGTCTTTTTGTGAGGAAAAAAACATTCAGTTGACCCAGAATAATGTTCAGGCAGCCCACCTTGGTAAATTAGTGCAGGGAAAACTCTAATAAATGCACATGAAAACAATTCTTATCTGTAGTTTACCTCCTCGCATTATTAGAGTAACACCTTTTAATGTTTTGATGGTATGATGTCATTTCCTGACATGTTTACAAATATTACTGCACATTATGCAGATTTGTTTACTTTATTAATACTGAGAGGCACAATTTCAAACTGCCAGTGTTCATTATGGTATTTTCCATTAATTATTGTTATTAAAGCAATTATAAATATATATGTTTATTGATCCAAAGTGTGTTACGATGGCTGTCTCTTTGCTCGAGAAGCAGGAGTTCAGGACCACGGACAGGGCCGGCTCCTGCACCCGGGACAGAGGCACGCTGACTTTGAGCTCCAGCCCCTCCTCCTCCTCCCTCCTGCCTAAATTAAAACAAATTGGACGACTAAATCATGACTAAAATTAACACAAATTTTAGTCAAAAGACTAAAACTCAATTAAAATTTCTTGTGAAAATGAACACTGGTAGTAACATGGAGTAAATGAGAAAATAGAAGAATCCACTCCTGAGTATTTCTACTCATTGTAGATGAGGAATCTACTGAGTTCTGGTTGATTTCTCAAGATGAGGATGGGATGATGAGACGGTGGGCTGAGTAAAAAGTCGGTCTGAGTGGAGAACAAAAGAAAAGACGAGAGTTTTAAAGAATTGGGGTTAGGCTTATTTGCTAGAGAAGGTGGCAGCAAAGAGGAAGACTGGACCAGATAAGTGATTACAGAATTACGGAGGTGAATTTAACAGCGTGGGAAAAGAGAAGTGATAAAGCGTAGAATGAAAAGCCTAAATGTCAAAAAAATGGAGGAGATATAAAAAGGGTTGGAGAATGAAGGTGGAAGCTTGAAATATGTGCAAAAGCTTTTTTTAATTAGTTTTGGGAATTCAATCATCCTAAATTAAAGTTTAACTTAAAGTGACTGTGTGTATTTTCCATGGTGGTATTTTTGAGCTCAAGTAAGACCTTAACAACGGATGCCCATTAGGGTCAAAAATCCCTGGGAGTGCAACCTCCAGCACAATGACAAGCACATCAGACTCCCTTTCATCACTTGCAGCAAGTGCAGAGGTAAATGTTTAAAACAACATTTATGAATGGCAAAAGTTTTGTAACCGTTTTCAAATTAGTAAATGTATTTTGTCCTCACGGGCTCCCGTAGAAGGAAACATGGTGTCCAATATGGCGTCGCCCAGAGACCTAGACCCGCGCCGATGTATTTTAGACCCGATTTTTATGGTTATATGTTACGAAGTCGTCAATATTTTTCAACAACTGGGCAGGCTGAAACTCCTAAGCATCATGGCGGCCCTGAATATGGCCATGTTTTAATTGAACTGTGTGGCGAAAACACCAAAACTAGAAGAGTCCCTAGATAAACCAAAAGTAGAAACAACCAATAACAGACCTGCCAAACTTTTTCCATTGCTTTTGTGGTGTCATGCCAGACATATGAAATCAAGAAAGGAAGGCTTATCTTCATTCCAACAGATAAAACGTTTTCTCGGTCACAGTGATGGACAATTCATCCACTCACTTCTTTGGTAATTCTTCATCTCTTATCTTGATTCCATAGAAACAAATCTGTTCTCTTTAAAGTGGCTAAAGTTGGCTTTTGATTTTGCAGTTAAGGGCAAAGAATCCGTCAACTTCAAGATGGTGCATCCATGTGATCTTAACCTGAGTTTGCTGGGGAAACTCTGTATCTAGCCTACTTTATGCTACAACCAGTAGCATTGATCAAAGCTAAGTCAATGCTCTCTTGGGAGATGATCAGATAGCACACATCACAACTGAATGTTCAAATGTTTCCACAGATGAACACAACAAGGATTTGGGAGCTGACTGTCCTTCATTAGATAAATAAAAATGCCTTCCTTTACAGGATACAGGAATTCAGGCCTACTTTATAGTTCCTTTTGAACTATTTTTATTTGCCTATATAAAGTCAGGATGTAGAGCTAAAATATAGCAGGAAATCCAACCTCGCCTCCAACAACTCTACAGCTCCTCCTAGGGGACCTCAAGGTGTTCAAAGTGGATATTCTCCCTCCAGCAAGTTCTGGTTCTCTTCTAAGCTCTATTCCCAGTGGGCCAAGCCCATAAAACCTCCTGAGGGAGGTGACCAAGAGACATACTAATCAGATGCCCGAACTATCTTAGCGGATTCTTTTCAAAGGAAAAGGAGCAGCAATTTGTCTCTGAGCTCTTCCTCTTAGTCTAGAGTTCCTTACGCTCTTTTCAGGCTAAGCCTGGTCACCTCAGAGAAGAAGTCTATAGCCATCTTTGTCAGGGACTTTGTCTTTTGGCCTTGATCCATTTCTTCTGAACTCAGGTGAGGGAGAGGGAATGCATGGACTGGATATTTGAGAGTTTTGCCTTTTAGCTTAGCTGCTTCTTCACCACAGCATGGTGAAATGCCTCATTACTGTAGAAAACACTTTGATTTGCTCGTCCATCTCTCCCTCCATCCTGCCAAAACTGCACGTCGTTTGCTTGAGGCAACAACTTACCCCCAAACCAGAGGGCGCATTTCTTTTTTGGTTAAGAACCGTAGTCCTGGTGACAAAATAAGACTGCGTGTGCTATGACACCTGTAAGCTCTCCTGATTATGTTAGGCAAAAATAACTTAAGTGTTGTGGTTACTGACACTGTCACTTTAATCTATCTTCTTAGGTACACAGATGATTTTTCTCTTCATGCAATATTTTTTTTATGACTGATGTTTTTTTTACCTGCAGACCTGATACTGATCTCTGATTGGCTTCATTTTAGACAGTTTCCTTTTTTTTAAATACGTATAAAGTTTTTTTATTCAGTTTTAACCTGCTTTATACTCTCTTTAATATAATCTTTGTTGCTAAATTACCTTTTTAGAGGCATTCATTGTAAATAAGTTGAACATAATTGTTATTGTTAAGTTAAATAAAGAATGACGGTGAATGCATTTCTATATTTTCTCCCTGAGAACACGCACACTGGTTTATTGTGTGTCCTCAGGAAAACTGAGTTCAAAGCTTTAGCAAAAAATAACTAAAAACATTTTCTTTTTCCTGACAAATACCTATTTTGTAGCCTTGAAACGTTGATAGAAAACAAGAGCAAAGGCCCTGCAATCATTTTTCTAAAAAACAAAACGCAGGTTGAGTAAGATTTACTCATTTGCCCTATCTTCTCATGTCTACTGTGCAAATAGATTTATTCTTAAAAAGTGGATGCACTTATGGAAACATCAGTTCCTGTAGTTCTATTGTGTAAAGTAATTAGCAGAGCTTTTAGCTGGGTATTGTTTTTAACTAGTCGTTAGAGTGGGAGTGAAGAATACTGTGGTGTGTGGGTGTGCAAGACAGAGTGAGGGAGGAAAGGTGTAACTTTATTATTTCCCACTCTTTTTTTATTTATTTATTTTTTGCCAGAAGCCCTGCTGAACATTGTGTGGTCTGCCTGCAAAGTGAAGCCTTATTTAGTTTTTTGTTTTAGTAGCTGAACGAGAGTATAAAGAGATTTCATTGTAGAGAATTATGTTGAAAGAGAATATGTCTAATTAAAAAGTTATTGAGGACTTAAAAAGATGGATGAAATTGAACGTCATACTTGGTGGTGAACATATATATTTTACGGGTGGGACTCGATTAAATAATTAATCTAATTAATTAGAGGCTTTGTAATTAATTAATCTTGATTAATTGCATTTTAATCGTTTAAGAAAACTTGCTCCGAAAGCAATTTTTTAAATTAAAAATAATGAGGCAGAGGATCAAACAGTAGACATGGGCATTAATATCATAAAGTCAAGCTCTTGTAATTTCTAAAAAATGCTTTCAAATTGTATTTTATTTCAAAACAGGAAAATAAAGTTGTTTTGATCTGCTGCTGCGCGTCATGCGTAAAAAATGCTGCTTGCATACGCTGGAGCTATTCCAGAAGCTTCTTTACGCAGCCTTCTATCTCCGTGACTGATTAGTCAATTCGGATGATTGACACCCTGTATTGATCGTAAGAGCCAATAGAATCAAGCATTACTCACCCAAATTAGATTGACAGCTCAGTCAGCCAATGAAACTCATCATAATATGGACACACACAAACCAGGAAAGAGAAAAGTCCTACTGGATGTTTGAGTTCGAAGACCGTTTTTTCTGTGAAAATGACTGTTTTCTGTCTAAAATGTTTTCAGTGTGACACAAGAAGTCAGGCTAATAGTAAACAATAAGAAAGTATGGATAAATGAACTTTTCAAGGTGAAACATGACACCTAAGAAATATATATATTTTTATTTATTTATTTTTGTTTATTGTGGAACCAATGCAGTGCATAATTAATGATTTTTTAAATCTAAATACATGTTTACAGTTGTAAAATGTTCTCAGCTTGCTACGATATCTGTTCTTACAAATGTGATAAAGAAACTCAGCCACAATTTATTGTCAAATTGTGACCCGACTCTCAGTTCCTGCCAGTCTCAAGGCATTTTCCCACACCAGCATATTAGTGTGTCTGGAGATTCTTATGTCTATAGTTACCAACTCACAGAAGGGCTCTACAGCAGGAGAGATGTATGCATGTAAGCAGCAACAGGTCAGAATCAGTTATCTGTAAACACACTGACTCACTGTGAATTCTCCACAGAGTTACCTGCTCTTTTCAGACACGGTCTCATGCTCTCATTTTCCAGACAGGGAGCCGGCTGGGTAAACTCCACAGACAGTCTGGTGCAGATAATACAGATAACTGTGTTAACATATACAGCCACTTTACACAATGGAAAGAAAATGTGAGGGTCAGAAAAGGCCACCATCGAAAGCCACCATTACATGTGGGCTAATGTTGTCTGTAATTTAAAAAATGCAAATGGATCACTCAGTGAACATTACCGGAGTTGCTTTTTGAAGTGATGCTTGTGCAATAACATATGCTAATCAGACATAAAGTCATGCACTGCATGGTTCTTGCACTGACTGATTTGACATTGGCTGCACAGAGGGCTGGTTTTCAGTGTGGCCTAATGAACAAGAAGATCTCTGATGTTCTACTTTTACATACATAGCCTATGGTAGAGTTGTTTTCTGCCACACATAAAAAAAAAAAACATACACTATGTCGCCAGCATTGAACCAGTGATGTGGGGGGACTTGAGTGGCATGCACAGAGTCCTGTCCCTAGAGTGGTGACTGAATGATATGGCATGATGTCTTGTATAGGTTGCATGGGGTAGTTTAGGAAGGTCATACAGTCAAAACCCAATTGTTGCCTTTCTTTGGAGTTTGCATGTTCTCCCCATGCATGCATGAGTTTTATCTGAGTGCCCAGATTTCCTTCCAGAGGACAAAAACATGCATCTCAAGTTAACTTTAAACTGTTACTGGATGGGTGTGTGTGTGTGTGTGTGTATGTGTGAATGAATTTCTTGTTTGCCTCTATATGTGTCTCTGTAAAAGGCAGATGACCTGTTGAATATTTCCTGTGCATCTTGCTAGATGACTATTGCACCAGCTACTTGTGACCCTGAAAACAATCAGTTTAGAAGAAATATCAAATCTCTAGAAAAACAAATAAAAGAAACTTGACTTTTTGGCGTTCCCATGCCTATTACATCTGTAGATGGGGGTAAAACTGGCTACTTAATTATAAAAGTAGTAAAAGTTTCTGTCCTGCCCTCCTTGAACATTCTCGGACGTGAGTGCATGAAAACCTTAACTGGGCAGCAGCCAAGCTGTGGCAAACACTTAGACACTTGTAAGCACAAAGTAAGGCCATGCTCAGACTTAAAGTGTCTAAAATTGTGAACTTGTGCTCTACTCACTCGAGAGGTTAATAGGATTAGTAAAGGAAGGCTCTCTGGGGAGACACTGTCGTAATGCTTGCTTTTAGGGTAAGTGTGCGCTTTATACCTGCAACAACAACAAAGAAAGAATAGGACCTATTTTCTCTTCTTTTTCCAAACATGCTTTCTTACACCTATCTTTGTTCTGCTACTGTAAGCTGTGGCTAAAACAAGCCTTGGCACAATTGCGAAAAGATTGATAACAGTGAGATGTTGTGTCCAGGCTCTGTTGCACGTTGGGCTCGGTCAGCAATCTCCCCCCAAGGCTTAGGTAATGAACAGATAGAGCTGTCATCATTGCTGTGATTAAAGCAGGACACTGATGCTATATCACCAACAGGAAGAGACTGGCACCTCTGCTTCACTTTTTCTCCTTGGAGAGGTTTTAAACAAATTTTGAAAATGCTGTTTTGTATCACATTGTTCGACTTCCTGAGCAGCCCTTGTTCTGTCATCTAAGCAGAGTGGATGACAGCAGCTACTCTGAAGTTGCATCACACACTTTGTGCACAGTTTGCAAACAATGCCTTACTAAGACGTGTGCATACTTATAATACCGATAGAAGTGTAGACCCGTCATGCACCTGGTGTTTGCTTAAACAGGAGTGTTGGGTTTTTCCACCTAAAACAGTTTTCATTTTAGAATTTGCCCAACTCTCACCTATCACCCCCCATGCTTATAGTTTATCACATCACCTTTGTTCTGTTACAGCTGCACAAATGAGACTTAGCAGTGACTAATTTGTTGCCAAAGTCTCTGAGGGCCCTTTGTGGTGGTGCCTCTTAACAGAGGACACATTTGATTGATTGAACCTGAGGAGAATTTTGTCAGGCTCGCCATCACGACTGGATCTCTTGTCTGATAATAAATCCCCCTCCTTCCAAGTATCATGGAGCGGCAGGGCGTAGTGTGGTTCATTTTCTAGATGCATGGTGCCCTAAGCTATTGCAGTTTATCCATACTGTCAGATTCTTTTTTGTTTTTATTTCCGTACATATACTTTGGCACTTTTACTACCCCCATGGGTTCATGTCCCTGTGTTGTTCTTGACCCAAACGGTCGCCAAACTTATTTCAAAGCTGACTTTGAAAGACAAATGTAGCAAAGTGTTTGACGCCGTTAACACATTTGTTGTTACAAAACCCTGCGTGCATATTAGATGGGTGCTTCAAAGACAAAAACCGAGAAACTACTTTTATTGATACGTTGATTTTCTCACCTAAACCCAAAACAGTTAACAAGAAATAACAGTCAATAACAGTCAAGAAACACATGGTCAAAGTTAAGAGCTGTTCCAAGTAGACACCAGCAAAGACCAGGAAGCTTCATTGCAATGCCTCTCTGTCTTCCCACTCCAGCACACTTTCACTCATTTATCAGGTTTGTTACAGATGACTCGGGAGCACAGGTCTGTGTCTTCCATCACAGGTTCAGTCACCCATTGAAAAGACTCTGAGCGATGTTTGCCGTTGGCGGCTAGGTCCTTACTGAATTGTGCACATGGGCTTGAACTGTCAGCCTAAACGCTTAAGAGACACTGTAAAAGAGAGCAGTGTTTTAGCTTTGTTCTACTGTAAAAAACCAAATCAAGATTGTCCAGTTTAGCCAGTATTAGTGCTTGTTTTTTGTTGTTCATTGTTTTGGGCTTTTTTAGTGAATAAAAAACAACTCTAGCATTCTCCTTTCCACTAAAGGTAACTTATGACCAGTTGACTTTCGTCCCAAATCCTTACATTTGCAGCCAATGAGAGATGAACAAATATGTTCTCAAAACCCTCTTGTACTTGTTTAAACCAAACACCAAATTTGACCTTTGATTATTTTATTCACCAAAAGTTACATTTGTGAAATGATTACCAGTTGATTGATTTTTCATTTAGTTGCTACTTCTAACTTGTGTTGTTCATTTTTGTCCAAGTACTCTTCAATCAGAGGATATTTATAACGGAACAGATTCATTTATACACGTGAGAACTGTTATGGTAAATAAACTTTATTTTGAAGTCTGTTGTACCCCAAACTCTGCCTTTAGAACTTTTAGTATGCAAAATGTTTCGTGGATATTAATTAAGCTTGAAAAACATTTAAGATTGTCCTTCACACAACTGAGGGACGCATACTGAGACTCTGACAAAACCGCTGTAATCATTTACATTACCTGGTATCAGCTGATAATATTTTGGCTTCTTGATGGAGCGTCCTTTCATATAGACTGCAAAAATATTGCAAAAGAGACGAGTACCACTTTACAATAAGGGTCCCTTTATTAATGTTACTTAGTGCATTATTAAACAATAATAAACTATTAAATAAAGTATTAACAACCGCTTAACATTAATGTTAATAAGTAATGCAATGCTAAGCAGACACCCCCTGCCCATTGTCCTAACCTTAAGGATGCTTAATAGTTAACAAACGTAGTTAACAAACATAAGTAAAGGGATTATTTGTTTATAAATGTCCAATAATGCAAAGTGTTACCAAGATATGATACAATACATTTTCTTTAGGTTTAAAGAGATCCTGACGTTAGTTAGTTAGTTAGTTAGTTAGTTAGTTAGTTAGTTAGTTAGTTAGTTAGTTAGTTAGTTAGTTGAGGTATCAACATTGTATGTCTGTGTATGTTAATAGTTGAGATGCACTACAGTTCTCCCCTAAAAACAACAGGTGGCAATACAGAAGAAATAAGTAACACTTTACAATAAAGGACACAAAATTGTGTTTCATTACTAGGGAACGACTGAGGAGGTAATGACTAATGAACCAGAGACTAATGGGTAGTTAACCAGTACTTACTGGTAAAAACACCCACCAGTCTTATTCAGGGACTAATGGTTAGTTATCTAAGGAACAGAGGATGAAGGAATCATTACTTATACTCAGTACTTAACCTTTATCTACTACATTTGTGTTCCCTAAAGTTATGTGAAACCTCCTCCCAAGTACCTACTGAGAGGAACAATTTCAACATTTCATTTAATAAAGACTATCTAAGAAAGTTTAACAGAAAAGCAAAACACATAAAAATACTGCTTAAAATACTGCTAATACTTTGTAAACTGGTACCAGCAATGCTATTTGCTTTTATCATGCATACATTTAGCTTTCCCAAGTAGAAGAGTTCAAGTATCTTGGGGTCTTGTTCACGAGTGAGGATTGGTGCTGCGTCTGCAGTGATGTGGACGTTGTACCGGTCTGTCGTGGTGAAGAGAGAGCTGAGCCGAAAGGCGAAGCTCTCAATTTACCGGTCGATCTACGTTCCTACCCTCACCTATGGTCACGAGCTTTGGGTAGTGACCGAAAGAACGAGATCGCAGATACAAGCGGCCGAAATGAGTTTTCTCCGCAGGGTGTCTGGGCTCTTCCATAGAGATAGGGTGAGACGCTCGGTCATCCGGGAGGGGCTCGGAGTAGACCCGCTGCTCCTCCACATCGAGAGGAGCCAGTTGAGGTGGCTCGGGCATCTGGTTAGGATGCCTCCTGGACGCCTCCCTGGTGAGGTTTTCCGGGCACGTCCAACCGGGAGGAGACCCAAAGGAAGACCCAGGACACGCTGGAGGGACTATACCTCTCGGCTGGCCAGGGAACGCCTTGGGATTCCCCCGGAGGAGCTGGCCCAAGTGGCTGGGGAGAGGGAAGTCTGGGCCTCCCTCCTTAAGCTGCTGCCCCCGCGACCCGACTCCGGATAAGCGGATGAAAATGGATGGATGGATGGACATTTAGCTTCCCATTTTTTTTGTGTGATTAGTAGAAGCTTAAAATTACCTCGTGACCTTTCTACCTTTTTCAACTCGGTCATCTTTTAAATGTGTTCAAACATTTTCTTTTTGTTTTTCATACAGAACAAACGCTTAATGATTATGAAGTTGAATATGTGAATACACATCAGAAAAAAAACACATATAAGGTTTGGTATCACCATGCTTTTTCAACATCAGCAGTGATAACCACATTTATCTGTGGTGAAATAAATCTAACTTGTTTATTCAAATGGACAATTATCACACACAATCACAGTGGAGTCATTGAATCCCTTTATCTCAGCTTTGGTGAATTAACAGACCAGTTATGTTTCATGTAAACATCCAACGCACGATGCGCTGCTTTGTTATGGTCACACATTCAACAACAATAAAGGAATATCTACTGAAGGCAGCAATGGTCTGAAATGCACACCAGTAACTGACTTTTGCACAGAAATAAAAACAAGTTAAATCGTGTCTGCTGTCAGCAACAGAACATGCATGCATATATAAAGGAAATACATAATATATAATATATAAAGGAAAAATGTCAAGGCATATTAAAAACAGAATCCCAGATTCAGTTAGAGACAGAAAAAGAGGACATTTGATTGGGTTGTCATCTCAGTTTTGCACTGAGTGATGAAGCCTTTCTTCAGACAGACGCGTGATAGAGGGATAAATGCAATGAGGCTTAAATTCATGCAAATGAAAACATTTCTGCTTGCAGAATCCCATGTCATCCATGTTGATCAAATTGTGTGTTTTCAAATAAACATTTGGATATAAGTGGTCATCTATTGTTTGATTTAGAATGCTGATTCCATAAACCATCAGTATCAGTATCGGTCCTTTACAATATAATCTTTTTCATTCGTCACAACCCTTAGCTAAAACTCAAATTTTACTTTGGTTCTTTCGTTTTTTTGTGGAAATAAAAGCTCTAGGGCTCCTGTTTCTGGTAGTAGACGTTAGTTGGAGGGGGGTAGGGGGCAGGGTTTGGAGTCTTACTCATTAATTGTCATGATGTGCAAACATCTCACCTCTAACAACTCTTCTGCTGCCGCCGTTCGTTCTCCTTTCTTGGGTAAAAAATGCAATATTGATTCACTTTCTTCAGCCAGTACTTTTTTGTCAATGTTTTAGTGTTTCTATGTCACAATCCAGCCCTCATCTAAAAGAGGCTGTAAAGGACATCACACATATTAGTATAACCTCTCACACACACTAGTACTCGTCTGTCATGCACATGTATAAAGTCTAAGTGTGTGTGTATGTGTGTGCATCCTTTTTATTGTGTATTAGTGAAATTTCACCAGTCTATATGTGTGATTTTTCTATTTGTTGTATGTCAGAGAATGCTGCTAGCAGTGTATGCATGCTGTTATTGGTGTGAATGAGAGGAAAACATACATAATGTCCTTTATAAAAATGCATACAGCAACCTACATTCTGATGGACAACTTGTGGCTCAGGCGGCACAGTTTCTGCTCCCTGAACTTGGCTTTCAGAGCAGCGTTTGTCCCAGCTCCAGTTGGATTGAGCCCTTGCCATTTTGCAGGCAAAACAGCTTTTTGTTTCAACTCAGCAGGACTCACTGATGGCAACAGCAAACGACTTACACAAAAAACAGCAGTAGTAGTACTAAGATGTTTAGTTTTTAATGCCTGCTGGATTTTTAGGTATAAAGGGTTGGCGATGTCAAATAGAAGTACCGCATGGTCCAAAAATGTTGCATTGTACATGAACTCGGACACCTCCTTAACTTTCCTGAATGCCATTCACCATCTCACTAGCCTGGCAAGCCATCCTATATATGTAATTACATGGTCTGGCCACGAGCCATTGACAGAGCTTGGTCGTGGAGCAGAATCTACAGTTGTCTTTCAAACTGTCTCTGCATGCAACTGGAAAGCGTTGGGACCAATCAGAGCAACAATGTGACGTATTCATCGTTATGGAAATCAGTCAACTGGAAAGTCCTCCATCCATATACTGTTTAAGAAGAAGAAGAAGAAACAAATACATCGTTTTTTGAAATAAATGACTGAAGTACCCAATGTCTCTCTACAAACATGAAGCGCTGTGATTGGCCCAACCTAAACTTGTTCAGGCCAATGGTAGACCTGCTGGTGCCACAGTGGAGCATGGCTAGACCGACCTGTGAGGCAAAATCTTTTGCTACTGCTCCGTTTGGTCTACATTTGGTCTACCATGTCACCACTGCAATAAGTCAGTTGATGAATGCCGATTTCTGACTTTCTGACACCGTGTCTATTGTTGCTTGTAGTTATTTTTATAGTTAAGTGAAACTGAAAGAATGCCTGTAAGGTCATCTGATATGAGATGTGATGCAAAGCCTTCCTCTCGTCTCATCATAGATGGCCCACTGTGAGTGAAAAGGAGGTTGACTTCATCCAGCTCCCAGGAATCTCCTTTAAAAGACAGATTTTGAAGATGTGAGCATCATCTCACCTCTTGTGTTTCCGTCAGACGAAAAAGGCACAGCAACCCGTCTTTGAAGGTTTCTTCATCAAAGTGTCTCGAAAATAGTGACAACTCTCTAGTTTCTGTTCCATCTGACGACTCAACAGTGACTGACGCTGATTTTAGAAACTGCTACTGCTAATTTTCCAGTTTCCATGCTGCTGTAGCAACTAACCACTTAACTTGTTGGAAGCTGGAAAAAATTCTGTTTTTGTTCTTCTTTCTGTAAACAGTTCCTCGTGGTTGTACAATTCACTAGATCAGCATCCACAAAACTAAAGCATTTATGGATGATTTTAAAGCCGCACACTGAAACATCATTAGTCTTATTTCAATAATACTGCAGTCGTGGCATTTTGGGTGCCCTATGAAGGGCTTTTCGATCCCCATGCAGTGAGGTTGGTTTGCATTGGCAATAATAAGGGAGACTCATTTTCAGGTAACTGTTCATTCATTGTAGAGATTATATTTCACAGTTGGCCTGGGAATTCAATTCAATTCAGTTGATTTATATAGCGTCAAATCACAAGAGTCGTCGCAAGGCACTTCACAAAGTAAACACTCCAACTGAGTTCAGTTCATTATGCCAATTTGTTAGTTTCCTATATAAATGCCTGTGAATCCCTCCATATAAGGTAGAGGGAGGTCATATGTGCACATAAAGTGTCCAATAAAAGCCATTACGCTGTTTGTATTGCCTACTCAGACTGTAGATTAGGGGTAGGGGGTACGTTTTACTTTGCAGACCCTTCTAAATTGTTTTTTAAAATATTAAACATTTATTTTGTTAATAACAACTGAAGTTGTAGAAGAAAGCGTGGTTTGCCAGAGTGATCAGACAACATGGGAGTTCACACCCTGTTTGGACTGGTTCTCTTTCAGTAGAACTCATGCAAAAATAAAGCTCAAATGCATAAATGTGTCTATTCAGGAATTTCTTATCACTCTGTAGTCCTTTAAATCATATGGAAGTTTATAAAATGGCCTTTGTCTAATTTGAAAGAGCAAATATTGCTTGTAGCTTGAATTATTTCAACTGTTTGAATAGAGAGAATAGAATAGAATAGACTTTATTGATCCCTCAGTGGGGAAATTCACTTGTCACAGCAGCACCATCACTCAAAGGGTAATTAGAAGAAAGATAAAAACAAGGGTACATGTATATACACATAGGCAGTAATCTAATATTGTAATCTTAGATCACTAAAAAAACCACAAATAAAAGATGAAAACAAACTTGGTACCAACACTATGCAGCATACTGTAAGAGACACAGACAACAATCTGAATCCAGTATTACACAAGTATAGAACACATACTGAATATTGCATTGGTGTTATTGTGTACCAGGATGATACCAGTACAGCTTAAACTGAGGAGTTATACACTCTTACAGCAGAGGGGATGAAAGATCTGCGATAGCGCTCAGTTTTACATCTGGGATGTCTCAGTTTACCTCTGGAGGAGCTGTCCATGACCTCCACAGTGGAGTGCAGTGGGTGGGAGGGGTTTCTTAAGATGGAGGTCATCTTCCCCAGCATCCTCCTTTCACACGTCTCCTCAACTGTATCCAGTGGGCAGCCCAGAACCGAGCTAGCTTTGGTAGCTAGCTTGTTCAGTCTCTTTCTGTCTCGGTCAGAGCTGCCTGCACCCCAACAGACCACAGCAGAATGAATAACATAGCCAACAACAGAGTGATAAAAGGATTTTAGCAGCTGGGAGTTAACTCCGAAGGACCTCAGCCTCCTCATGAGATGGAGGCGGCTTTGGCCCTTCTTATACAGAGCATCTGTGTTGTGGGACCAGTTCAGTTTACTGTTGAGGTGAATACCCAGGTACTTAAAGGTGTCCACCACCTCAATGTCTGCTCCCTGGATGCTTACTGGTGAGTGAGGAGGAGTGTTTCTCTGGAAGTCAATCACCATTTCCTTTGTTTTACTGGTGTTCAAGCGAAGGTGGTTACGCTCACACCAGTCCACAAAGTCCATGATGACTGACCTGTACTCCTGGTCATCCCCCTCAGACACACAGCCGACGATGGCCGAGTCATCGGAGAACCTCTGGAGGTGACAGCTGCTGGTGTTGTAGGTGAAGTCCGAGGTGTAGAAGGTGAAGAGAAAGGGTGAGAGTACTGTACCCTGCGGAGCTCCAGTACTGCACACAACCACCTCAGACGTACAGTTGTACAGCCTCATGTACTGTGGCCTGTTGGTGAGGTAGTTGATGATCCATGCAGTCAGATGTTCGTCCACTCCTGCACCATTCATCTTCTGCTGCAGTAGACATGGCTGGATGGTGTTGAAGGCACTGGAGAAGTCGAAGAACATGATCCTCACAGTGCTTTTTTGCATCTCGAGGTGATTCAGAGCCCGGTGCTGCAGGTAGATGAGGGCGTCTCGAGGTTTTATTTAGCAAACACCAAAAATGTTCCTTCTAACTGAAATAAAACCCCTAAATTGGTGTTTTTCAAATGCCATAAAGGGATCATTTCTAAGGGCTTGTCATGGTTTTGTTTAACTGTTTAGCATGTTCTCAGTTCATTATAGTAATTTTCATGGCTAGGATTATCCTTGTTGTCTGTGATGAGTTTCATTTCTTTATTTTTTCTCTACTCCTTGTATTAACTTGTCATTGTTCTCAGCGCCACTGGCCTTCCACATCTGTGTTTCATTCTGCTCAGCACCCCAGCTGTACCTCCTTCCACTAATCACCTGCCCACTGCATATATTTTCTCAGACCTTTGTCAGATCCTCCCCTTGCTTTCTACTGTTGCTCTGTTTTAAACCCCTGCTTATTTCTGCTGGGCGTCAGTGATGCAGCCTTACAAAGATTTCATTTTATCATTAAAAGCCTTGTGATTATTTAGTTGTCTGGTGTCCTTGCCAGCATCTTGGGTCCATCTTCCATACCATTTTATGACTGAGCTGGATACTCAATAACGATTTCTGCCTTGAAATCACTTCTTATATAAAGATTTATGCGCCTAAGATTCTAATAACTGTAGTTGTCTGGATCTAGTGAAATAGCCTAAATAGCTGTAAATGCATCATGATGCACCAGTTATTGCTTTAGGTTCTCATCACAGCATCGTAATCAAATCAATTTACAAGGTTGTGCAACCCACCAAGTCTCTTCTCTATGAAAACCATTTGAACACCTTTTGTAGTACATGTGACATAAAGCAGAAATCCAGAGGTTTTTATCTGAGAGCACCATCTAGAGGAGGAACAATGTACTGCGCTTTAAGCCCCTCGTGATGACGACTGGAGGAAACTTTCTCGTTCGTGAATGTGCACCTCTAGCTAAAACACACACACACACACACACACACACACACACACATTGTAGCGGCCCTGCCCACTGCCAGGCCTGGCAGAGGCCGCGGGGCATTGTGGCGGTGGGTTAGGGTTCGTTTTCTCCCATTTTAGTTGTGTTCTGCGGGGTTCTGTTGGGTTGGGTTATGTTAATGTTGTTTTACTGTTGTTTAGTGTTTATTATGTGTTGTTTTTAGTTGGTGTCATTCCGCACCATGAGTTATGTTTGTATGTCGGGGAATGGGGAGGGGAGCCGTTCCAGGCATTAAAGCGTTCTGTGTTTGCTACTTGGTGACTCGTTCTTGCCGCTGCACAACACACCCGCTAGATGGCGTGTGACTGGCAAGCCATCACGGCAGCATTGGACAGACGCTATGGGAAAAGAGTCTCAGGAGAGCACAGCCGGGAGCAGCTGAGTGACAGACGACGCGGCCACAGAGAAAGCTTGGGAGCTTATGCGGCTGACCTGCAACTGTATGCTCGCCAGGGCTATCCTGACTTCCCGATTGCCGCTAGGGAGGAGCTAAGCCTGCACGCTTTCCTTCGTGGGTTAACACCAGAGCCGCTACGTCAACATGTCCGGCTGTCATTTCCTCTCACCATGGCTGAAGCGCTCCGGCGGGCTGAACGAGCAGAGGAGGTGATGCTTGTGGGACAGTTTGTGCGATCGCCGCTAGTCAGAGCGGCGGAGCAGGAGGAGACGCTGGAGGAGGTGGGAGAAGTCAGTCAGGCCCGACCGGAGCAGACCCCAAGGCAGAGACCAGCTACCGGTCTCTGCTACCGCTGTGGGGAACCGGGGCACCTAGCCAGAGACTGCCCAGCTCCAAGCCCTCGGCCCAGATCTGGACAACCAAAGCCGCCGGCTGTAGGAAACGCCAGCGGGGTGGGACAGTAAGGGGACTCCCACCTCGCATCACATCACCCCTTGGAGTTAACTTGCCATCCTGTCGGCCATCTTTCTGTTTGTATCAAAAATGTCCTGTTTAATCTTTGTCCTTAACAAGATCAAAATATAATCTGCCAAAATTCACCTTGATCCATTTTTTCTAGATTATTAGGAAAAGGATCTGAATAATAATAAAAAATCTTATTTTAGATTTTATCCATTTATTTAATGATCACTCACTAACGCCGTCTTTGCTCATCCACCTCTTAAACACCACACAGTCAGACATTGAAAGTGTTTTCTTTTTTTTAATTTTCAACCATTGCATCTTTGACCATCATTGATAGCTGTGCAATAAAATGATAGAATTGTCATAAATAACAAAAACCAACAATAAAAATCTTCTCACACACAACCATTCCTCTGATATTTAGAGGTACACCAATGGTTTATTATTTGCTCATATTTTCAGACTTTAAAAAAGTCCTTGATTGAAAATTTGTCTGAAAACTCAGAATGATAATAAAAATGATCACAAAACTTCTGATACTTTTTATAACTTCAACCGTAACACCATTTGAGCACCACCACCCCCCTCAGGCCTTCTCCTCTATAGCGGGCTGTCATTGCTTTACAGGCTGTCAGCGTGTTCTCTGAGCGGTTTAACTCAAGGGGTTCACTCTGTTATGACCCTGCTGTAAAGCAAGGATTCCCATGTAAAGCTGACACAGTTTATCACCCAGTCCATGTTTCTGTGTGTTGTATTCGACTCTGTCCTCCCCTGTGACTAAAGTATGTCATGTGTCAGTGATGCGTGTTAGTGTTGGGAGGTGGAATGGAGAAAGGGCAGCGTTGGCCTCCCATGTATCAGAAGTCAATGATTCACTGGGGTGAGAAGGACATTCTGCAACGGTGACTGGTTCCTTTAGAGCTTCTTCTCTGCACACACTTCCACTTGTTTAAAATAGTCTTTTTTATAGCTAAAACTATTTATTGGCTGTACAAAAAATGTCCTGCAATTAAGAATTTTAGGATGCAGGTGCCTTTAAAGGGACACTAGTCAGTTTTGGCTTGTTTTTAGCACCCCCTAGTGTTCGTTGTGTCTTTTTAACACCTTAACCTAACTGCTGAAATGTCTCCTCAGCCCTAATTAGTTTCTACGGGAGTTATTCATCACTAAATTAAACAAATCAGCTGTGTTCATGATCTAAAACATGCAGGAAACGTGCTGGAGGCAGACTGCAGAGCCAGGTAGGTCAAGATGAATTTTCCCTACAGACTGGACCGGCAACTGTGAAGTTGCAAGTGGAATATTCTGGCCACAGGGGGCGACATGGGATGGGTGGCCTTTCATTAACCCTGTAAAGGGTCATTTTAGCACATACTGGCTCAAGAACATGATTTAAAAATATGAAAAAGTTGCAAAGCGTCCCTTTAAAAATATTTCACATAGCGATCAAAGCGTATCAGGCACTAAACTGTTTGGGGAGATACTTGTCTCTTCTCTTTAGAAGCAGGTATCTGTGCTTGTATTCTTACAAAAGTTCACTATAGCATGAGAATTGACTGATTTATAAACCAATAACTCATTGAGTCGAGCCATGTATGCTGGAGCAGAGAAGCATTTGAACCTGCAGGATAGTGGGGCTCAGGGACCAGGACCGGACACCACTGACTGAAAGTGGTTCAGTTGCTGCTTTAAAGGAAACTATTTTTGTTTCAACACATATTATGGAAGCAATGTAATTGGAGCATGCTTTGCCATTCTGATTGACTATATTTGACCAAAACAAGAGGCAAATGGATTACACATCTACTGATTGTAATGAACATGTATATCATTTTTGGTTTAAGCAGAATCGTGCATTTTAGTCCTACCTTTAGGCAGAATTTAAAGTCACTGCCATCCAGTAGCAGCGTGTGTCCTTTTGAAATTCAAAGTGCTTGTCCCCAGAGAAAACCTCCTGCTGTTGGACTCTTTAATTACTGTCCAGATGCATGAATGCAAATTCTGATTGTAGTCACTCCGATTTGTTGGATCAGTTTCTCGAACAGTGTGGAAAACAAGATTAGAGCTACATTTTACCCAACCTGTTCAATCATTTCTTTCTATTCAGATATTTTTTTGTGTTTCAAAATGTTAATTTTTTGTTAATGTGGCAGCATTTTGTGTGATATTTTACTTCAAACGTTCAATCAAAACTTGCTTTTTAACCAGCCTTGAGGTTGTTAAAAATGATGGCTCCTGACTACGGAGGTGACTGGAAACTTCTTTTAAAAATGACAGGAAAACTTTGATAAGTCTTCAGCAGGGACACAAACTGTCAGGAAGACAGATACCTCGAGTGAAGTAGGGCTCATTCATTAGCGGAACACAATCCTTCAACCATCTGTTTCAGCTGACATCAGGAGGGTTCATCCAAAGCACACACTGGGCATTGCTTATCACTGATTCTCCTGGGAGTCTTCAGGTGATCAGCCATGCAGATGTGTTTCATTTTAGCTTGCAAAAGGAAAAAAAAAAGAAAATGCTTAATTATAAAAGCAAAAGTTTTACATACTTTAAATAAGATTTAACCAAATGTCTGGGAATGTCTTCACACCAGGCATGTCCAAAGTGAGGCCCGGGGGCCATTTGCAGCTCTCAGAGTGATGTTGTGCGGCCCTCAATAGCATTTCTAGAATTTTGTCTCCCATGCTTTTTTATTTAGAAAAACCATCCATTTATCCATTCATCCATCCATTGTCTTCCGCTTATCCAGAGTCGGGTTGCGGGGGCAGCAGCTTAAGGAGGAAGGCCCAGACCTCCCTCTCCCCAGCCACTTGGGCCAGTTCTTCTGGGGGGATCCCAACGCGTTCCCTGGCCAGCTGAGAAACATAATCCCTCCAGCGTGTCCTGGGTCTTCCTTTGAGTCTCCTCCCAGTTGGATGTGCCCGGAAAACCTCACCAGGGAGGCGTCCAGGAGGCATCCTGACCAGTTGCTCGAGCCACCTCAACTCCTCTCGATGTGGAGAAGCAGCAGATCTACTCCGAGCCGCTCCCGGATGACTGATGGTCTCGGATTTAGAGGGGCTGATTCTCATCCCAGCTGCTCCACACTTGGCTGCGAACTGCTCCAGCGAAAACTGGAGATCATGGTCTGATGAAGCCAACAGGACCACATCATCTGCAAAAATCAGAGACCTGATCCTTAGGCCACCAAAACAGATCCCCTCACCACCTTGGCTGCACCTAGAAATCCTGTCCATAAAAGTTATGAACAGAATCGGATTTAGAAATTTAGAAAAACACTTTTTAATATTTTTATGTTTAGATATTTACTTATATGTTTATTTGAGGCCTTTTTGATAGTATTTTTAAAAATTAACATAAAAAAAATCACATTTGAACAAATCACATATTTGTAGCCCCTGAGGGTTTTTAACTTGATGATTGAGGTCTTTGTCTTGAAATGTTTGGACGCCCCTGCCCTACACCAAAACATAAGGTTGAATTTTAAAATCATGATTATTGTGTACGAGTGAGGGAAAGATGGAGCGCAAGATTGATAGGTGGATTGGTGCTGCGTCTGCAGTGATGCCGGTGTTGTACCGGTCTGTTGGGGTGAATTGATTGTTTGATCTACGTTCCTACCCTCACCTATGGTCACGAGCTTTGGGTAGTGACCGAAAGAATGAGATCATGGATACAAGCGGCCAAAATGAGTTTCCTCCGCAGGGTGTCTGGGCTCTCCCTTAGAGATAGGGTGAGAAGCTCGGTCATCTGGGAGGGGCTCGGAGTAGATACGCCGCTCCTCCAGGAGCCAGTTGAGGTGGCTCGGGCATCTGGTTAGGATGCCTCCTGGAAGCCTTCCTGGTGAGGTTTTCCGGGCACGTCCAACAGTCTAAGAATTCTGACTTTTTGACTTTTGAGGGAAAAAAAATCAGAATTCTGAGATTAAAGTCAGATTTCTTTTTCTATTCAGTGTGCCTAATTCTCTCCCATATTACATCAAACCTGTCAAATAAATGCAAGTTGAATAAAGCTGGTACTATTGCCATATTTTATGATTGAAAACCTCTCCTATACAACTTTTCTACGTTGAAAATACCTGTATAGTACATCACTTGGTTAAGATGGTGCCTCTCCTCTTAGTATTCAAGGTGCAGGATGGAGACATGGTTTTGAAACAAAGCAACTGCATCAAAAAAGCTCCCCCTAAGCCAGCTTTAGAGCTCACTAGTTAGGGCCAAGGGGGGAGCTAATTTTTCATGATCAATGACAGTTGCACTGATGTCAGAACTTAAGTAAGCATTGAGCACATGCACAGTTGTCCTAAGAGGCATTGGTTGGAGTGACAAGGGTCTGGGGGATAAAGGATGGAGTGTAGAATGCAAAAGAACTAATGCATGTGACAAGCCATAGGAGAGAAGCGAGGAGCAAAATCCAGACCGTCTAATGAGGGAGCATGGATGCTAATTGAACTGGATAGGAGATCTAATGCGAAACTTTATTCTGAGGGAATGTGTGATGAAAGAAGCCTCCTCCTGAATCAGTGGGTTTTTCTTATTGCTCTTTAAGTGAGGGTCAGTGAAACAGTTGGTTTTGTTCAGCATGACCACAGGTGTGGTGCTCCCTGCAGGATGTGTGAAGTTAGCAAGCAATGTGCAGAAATGGCACCTCACAATCTAGTGGATTAATAAATCAAAAGAAGAAGAAATTCCCACAAGCCCCTATCCTTTTAGTCTTTTTCGCCATTCCCACGGCGACCCTCTCTCGTACCTTAGCATAATGGACTCCACAGGCTCCAAGCGAGGTTGCATTACTCTGAAGTACACACTGAACATTAGCATTTAAGTCTCGCCCGCCAGACGAGCCTGGGAAGTTAGTGAAACGGTGAATTATGTCTGACCTTTCTCATATTTTCCAACTGCATACAAGGATTTCAAAGTGTTTAAAAAGCTTCAAAAGCCTGCCTTTTTTCCATCAGTCAGAAAGTCACTGACAGTGTTTTCACCAGTGGATTTCAAAAGTGCCATTGCTATTGAAATGAGAAAACGTATGGCACAAAGCAAGACCTACAGCATGTGCAGAGTGGGGAATATTACAGGTGGATCTGGAATAGAACGTATTCAGATTATCATGAGCATGCACATATTGAAATATTCCTACGAAGTGGAAATTCACAACACAATTTATCTGTATATGAGATTTCTCCACTGAATGAATGAATATTTCAACTTGCGATGAACTCACCAAATCTGTCGTGCTTGTGAGCTGGTAAACACATTTAAAAACGGTTGACTCGGAAAACCGTATGTCATGCAGCAAAAGAAGAATTCTGTTTATGTGAATGCTGAATGAGGACATAACCCATCCACAAAGATGGCAATCAGTTCATCCATCTTTTGCAAACAAGTTTTTTCTACAAAAGAATTCTACATGAGACATTTGCACATGAACATCGAAACAATCTTGATGCATTTTTTAATACATTAGCCCTGCAGGCTGGGTGAAAGTTGCATATGCTATGATATGCATAGGGAGTGTTGGAAAAAAAGAAGTCAGTAATTATCATGCACAAGATTGAAATGAAGATGTGCCTATATAGGTTATTTTGCAACAGAACAACTGATTGTTAAATGGATATTTTTTTAAAGGGGGCATATTAAGCAAAACTCACCTTTTGCATCACTTTGTGCTGACATATGAGTCTTTATTGCCTCTAGATAACCATGTAAATAACTATGTTTTGCAAAGTTTAAAGGTTTATGATGTAATATTTGCATGAATCAGTGGCATTTTGGTGTAATAGAGTTGTTTTAACATGACAGAAAAAACATTTTCATTTTTGGCTGTGTTTGGACTGACTGACTGTTTGCTCATCAGTTCCATAACTGAGGCTTTTAGAAAGCTATCTGCAAGGCAGTTGTCAAATTGATAATGTTTATATAGAAAGGCACTTCAAAATGGCTAAAATATCCCTGAAGGTAAAAACTAACTACAGTTCATTTGTTGTTTGTTCAAACATGACCCAATACAGCTGGCTAAATGCAGACATTTGGTGCTTATAAACATTAAACCATCATGGTAGAACCATCAGAGAGATAGCATTTGTGCTGGTTTTAGTCAAGGGGGAAACTCCACTTGCCAAAACTGAAGCCAACATGGAAGTGACAAAAATTGCAGTTCCCACCGTTATGACTGCTGCCTCTTTGATTTGGGAGCTGGAGTTCAGGACCATGGTCAGCGCCGTCTCCTGCTTCCTAGAGTCCTCACCGAGGACAGAGGCATGCCAGAATTTGGCTCCCACCCCCCCTCCCTACGGAGGACTACCTGCAAAGCTGTGCCCAGTCGCCTAATCAGACATTAGTGGTTAAAAAGAAGAGCTGCCAGAAGCCAAGGAGGGGTCTGATGCCCCCAGTTGCCCAATTTCTGTTGTACTGGCTTTATTGGTTTTAATGAAGGGGCTTAAGAAAGCTCTGTTTGGGTTATAGCTTAGATTAAACTTTGAAACAGGAAATGAACCAGTGCTGTGCTGGGGTCCTTCAAGGTCTGTATTATAAAAGGACTAATTTAACAAGAGAACACCATTTAAAGGAACTAGAGGCAGTAAAAAGAGGCTGTAAAAAATTAAACATGTATGTTCATTTTTTCAAAGCTAATGAGTGATGAAGCGTTATAAACCAAAAAGAATGAGGCCACCCATGTATCGTTCCATTTTCTTGAACAGGCTGTTTGCTGCAAAATGCGCTGCAGTTCGGTCACGAATTTCCCGCGCTGCCCTACGGATGTGGCGTCAATTGACACTGCTTGCGCGTTCATGACAGCTTCAAAACAGAAAGAAAATGTGTTCGACACTGCAGATCGGTAGGTGGCGCTATTGCACCTTAAGTTGCTTGCCAACCGTCAAACTCCAAAAGAAGAACTGTGGGAATGGATTCTACTGCAACCAGCAAACGACCAAGCGTGGCACAAAGGAAGTTTATTCAGCGGCATCTCGTGAGTCAAAAACCAAATATGGTAAAAGACAGGCAGGGACCTGAATCTATATCGGATACGTGATTGACGAATGGAGGCTGCTTCAACTATATCTGGGACTCAAAAAGGATGCTGCCATGGCTCATTTCCTAGTGAGCAGGTAAGAAACATTATAGGTTGTGTTTAGAGATGATGACAATGATCTGACCTCACCGATGACTCAGAGAGAGCTAGCGTGCAGTAGCATTAGCTGTGATAGTAGCATTAGCTGTGATTATGCTACAGTAGTAGCATTAGCTGTGATCAGGGCTGCAGCGTGGATTGCTTCGCCGCAATATTGTCCGTGAGAGCGGCGGGGAGTTGCCTTTTCAGCGTGAGATATTGGAGGTGTGGCGTGAGAGCGTGTGAAGAGGGTCAGGTAATGGTATTTTTGTGTTTGTGTAACATAGCCGTCTGTGCACGCTCCCGTGCTGGGCTGCAGTTACTCGCAGAGCCGGGCGCGTCGCTCGTGAGCATCGTTTCTTTTTTCCTGCCTCTAGCTCCTTTAAAGGACCTGAAACTATAGGCTCAAAGGCTGTTCTACTGTATAATAAATCTACATTCTAAACAGGTAAAGGTACAGTTTAAAACTAATCAAAAGGGTACGAATCTGGTTTTTTACTTTAAACAAAACTCTGACTAACCACATACACTTTTACTAAACGAGGTCCTCTGACCATCCTTCCCATCTTAGATTACGGTGACATAATTTATAGGACTGCTTCCAAAAAACTTCTTCATAAACTCGATGTCATTTATCACTCAGCAATCCGTTTTGTCACTGGTGCCCCTTTCTCTACTCAGCATTGTGATCTGTACTCACTCGTTAACTGGCCATCACTCCATTCCCGCAGGTTGTTACATTGGTATCAATTTATATACAAAACAATCATCGGTACAACAGTTTTGAATGATGGCAGGATGGAGGGAGACATGGACCAGCAAATCAAGTAATGAAGCATTTCACTAGCTGAAAATTGTTTTCTTCATGTCCAAAGATGAATTAAAAACAATTAGTAAAAAATCTTTATTGAGGCTTTCATAATTCATGCATGAAAGGGTTAAAATCATACCATGTTCCTGATAAATCCCACCTTTATTCTCGACAAGGCAACAATCTTTACCCACATTGATCTAAAGAACACATAAAATTTATTCAGGTTAAATTACGAGACAGATGGAAGAAAGACTACCTTCCCATGTGGCATTTTGATTATTATTTAGCATAACAAATACCCCAGCAAACCTGCCCCTCACTCTCACCCTTTCTTTCTTATCATGTGCCATGGATGCCCTCTATCACTGTGTTATTGTCTATCTTGATGAAATGCTGTTATTATTCAAAAACAAATGAACAGCAAAGCTCACATCTGTTTGGTGTTGCAAAGGTTGCCTGCGAGGTTTTTTTAAAGCTACATCTTTGCAAGAAGTGAGACGCTCATCCGGTGCTCAAACCTTTATGTTCCGTTGAGGGGACGTGACACAAAATAACTGAGAACCCATGGCATAGTTTAACTAAACTTTAGGAACTTTCTTCTTATAAACACCTAATGATGTTGAATAAATAATCAACAATAGAGAAAATCTTCATTTTCTAGTATGTGTTGCCTCTTTAAGCACACGTGTAATTAATTTAGCTCACTTGATTGCAACCCTTATAAGCTGCTTGCTTGTTACAGACTCACAAGCTTTATGACATCCTTTGTGTGTGTCAAGCGCTCAAACTCATTCAGACCAAGAAGCACTGACTTTAGCTGACATTTCTTCTCATTATCTCTCCATCTACAAGAGTAGAGTCAAAAATAATGAGCAATTAATCTTAGCCTAGTCTGCTAACCAGTCACTTAATGCTTATTGGACATCAGGTAATGTGTGATATTACATGCAGCCATGTCTGCTGTAGTGAATAGTCCAGTTTTTGTTTTTCTATGAATGCTGCTGTTGTTGTTCCAATCAAGCAAAATTAGCATCTTCAAATTAAGTATTTCTGTTCTCTTCTACATGCACACATTTGCACAATTTCCCTCTTCCTTATTAAAACCACTTGCCTGTAGGGAGACGGAGAAGTTAAGTGAGCTCTCCATCTGTTAAATTACTGAGTGTCAAAACTTTTAGCTATTGAGTGAGCTAGACACATAATCCTACATCTCCTTGGGTAATGAATTGTACTCTTGCTAATTATCATACACATAGCCAGCAGTAGCGATGAGAATGTCCTAATAAACAAAAAAACAAGACTTGGGGTATTTTCTTGTCTTTGTTTTATCTACGCTTTATGACGGAGTTGAAAATCCAAGCCCAAACTTTTGCTTCTAATGACATGCTTTCATTTGCAATCAGATGGCGACTTCAGGCATAAGCTGGTGAAGGCTAATTTTTAGCATCTTCCAGTCAGTTACACAAACTGCAACACCTGAAATATGTTTTAAGTTTTGTCTCTTTAAATGATCTCAGTTTGGAGAAACAAAGATTAGTTTTAACCAGCAGGCCAGGATCAAAGTGAACTGCAGCCATTAGAAAAGAGTCTGGAGACTTGCATAGTAGTTTGCAGCTGTTTACATAGAATTATATGAGTTTTTTTTGTACTGGAATTAAGCAATAGAGCTATCTATCTATAGCACTTGGGGTTATTCATAAAAAACGTCAAGCATTTCATAATTTTCACTAATACATTTTCACTAGAATACCCATATATTGTGAAATTACCCTTACAATAAATTAGAATAATAGAATTTGAATGGACCACATTGACATTTTTGAGATTGGAGTTGATTAAAAGCACACTTGTCAGTTTTGGCTTGCTTTTAGCACCCCCTAGTGTCCGTTAGTGAAAGCAAAAGTGAAACTTATCTCCTCACTGTGCGTTCGTCTTTTTAACACCTTAATCTAACTGCTGAAATGTCTCCTCAGCCTTCATTAGTGTCTACAGGAGCGGTTCATCACTAAATCAAACAAATCAGCTGTGTTCATGATCTAAAGCGTGCAGGAAATGTGCTGGAAGCAGACTGCAGCACCAAGTATGTCAGCTCCATTTTACTAAAGACCAACAGGGACCAGACCGCCACTCTGAAGTTGCAAGTGCGGTATTCTGGCCACAGAGGGCGGTGGGGGTCTGAGTGACATTTCATTAACCCTGTAAAGGGTGAATTTAGCACATACTGGCTCAAGAAAATTATTTAAAAACGTGAAAAAGTTGCATAGTATGGCTTTAAAGATGGCATGATTTTACTTTGGCCTCAACCCCACTGTTAACAGCAGTTAGCTTGATCATAACATAATATCTGTTTCTCCAAATTTTTACGTTTCCAATTTTTATGATATTTTTTAATCATTTTTTAAATTTTTTAATTACTTTTTTATTTAAATTTTTTGTTCTTGTGAAGCACCTTGTGATTTTTATCTTGAGAGGCGCTGTATAAAATATTGTTTCTTCTTCTTCTTCTTCTTCTTCTTCTTCTTCTTCAGTATGAGGTTATTCAGTGAGCTATCTACAACAGGTGATAAAACGAATTGTACTTATCTCTTAACTATTTAATAGATGCCCTTACATTTTTGTCCCAGGTGATGTTTGCTGGAGATAATCTGTGTAAATATTTGTGGACATTCTTGATGATTTGTCTCAGAATAACAGAATCAATCTAATGCAAAACCAACAAGGAAACAATACAAATAGTATTGCATAACAAATGGGTTATGACCTTGGAGCATGCGTTGGGTAAATAAGTTATTTTGGGCTACGAGTTACTTCAGTCGAGAACAAAAAATAAATGGATACAAAAATCTACAAGGCAGGGAGATTAAGGAGCAACACAAATTTAAAAGCAGATAATGTGGGCTGCAGCAGCTCAGGAAGTAGAGCGGGTTGTCCAGTAATCGGAGGGTTGTAGGATTGATCCCAGCAGAGAATTCTGTTGTTGTGTCCTTAGGCGAGACACTTAAAGGTAATGCATAGGATGTTTCTGAATTTTAGGAAAGAACCGCCATCTCCACGTGGCGCAACACTCTACCAGAGCCTGTTTACAAGTAGCTGCCGGCCATAAGTGCAGTAATCTGAAATGCATTTCTCCAAATAGCATGCTGAACTTTAGCTTACCTGTCGAGCAGAAAACCGGCAACAGTGGTGCCTGTGTGTGTGTGGGGAATGAAGGCGCTCTGCACAGAGTGTGCATGCGCAGGAAGTGAAAACTAGCCAAGGATTGGCTTCACCAGAATGATTGAAAGTTATGCGGACCAATAGTTTAGATGATCCACCCGGAAGTAAAGAACGTCCGCAATACCTTTAACCTATTTGCCTGCTGGTGGTGGTCGGAGGTCTGCAGTCTCGCCTCTGTCAGTGCGCCCCAGGTTAGCTGTGGCTACATTGTAGCTCGTCATCACCAGCGTGTGGATGTGTGTGTGAATGGGTGAATGACTGATTGTGTTGTGAAGCGCCTTGGGGGGCTGTAGAACCCTAAAAGGCGCTATACAAATACAGACCATTGCTCAATTATAAATGAGAAATAGAAATTCTTTGAGTGCTCTACCTTCAACACACACACTGCGTGCTCTTTATGTATAAAAGCTGTTTTTTCTCATGCTCACAAAGTATTTAATTTATGTTAAAAGAAAAATCTTCACTATGGAGGAAAAAAAATCTATCACTTTTCTTAATATATTTGCACTTTTGCAGTTATTACTGGTTTAGTTAATACCATGTTGGTTAATGTCAAACAAAGTTGCTCAAATATTGCTTTTTGTAAAATAATATTTACATCTAATGCAACTAGGGCTCCAGCAGACAAGTAGACTTCAAGGGTAAATGGAGCTGAGGGTGTCTGCCCTGCTAAACACTAGCCATAATAAAAGCTGAGGATTAGATAGCAAACTTTATACCCCTGCAACCAAACACACACACACACACACACACACACACACACACACACACACACACACACACACACACACACACACACACACACACACACACACACACACACACACACACACACACACACACACACATACTCACCACATTCCATCAGAGCTTTATCTGGCCTTTTATTTGCCTTTATCGAGCATGGCGGAGGCAACCCGCTCAGCATTAACAATGTTGGGCTAAAGCCATTTCACACAACACTACTTGGTCATGTAAGCTGACAACTTTTATCCTCCCTCTTGTCCTTTGCTTGCTCTGTCACACGGGCTCATCAGGAGCAAGAAGTGGTGCAACCAGTTGGCTTTCAACACCAATACATGCCACAGAGTGGGGTAAATTGTGCTAATTTCAAGCCTGGAGGAACCATTACTGGAAGGTGAGCATAACTTGTAGTGGCAGACAAAACTGTTTAGAAATAAGGAGCTCACACTGCTCATGGCTCCACTGCATGCTGCACTGGGTTTAATGTTCAATACTGGGCATCGGTGCGCATTGACGCTTTCACAATCAATTTTGTTCTCCGGCTGACAATGAGGGTGTGTGTTTTTGTACATTTTTTGCTGTGGTGATAGTGGTGCTTTTGGATCAAAGGTTTAAAAGGTTCACGTGTACATCTTTTTAATTAACCTCATGCCCCGTTACTATTCACCCTGCCAGGAAACTGTTGACCTTACACCAATTTATGCAGTAATGAAACTGACAAGGTTATGAAAATTCAGGCTCATGTAGACTGTGACAGAGAGGTTGCTGGCCCAAGCTTTAAAAGGCTGACAGAGGCCATTATCCTTGATGTCAGATGAAGAGGTATAAGATGGAAGTGCCCTTTGCCTTCTTGTATTTCACACTACAGCACTTACTGAATGTAGGATAGCACGCACAGGGCAATAAACTATTGCTGGACACTTAAATAAATGCTTGTTTGAGGATGATCCCCAACCGAAGTGGGAAGAGTGAAGTAGAAGACGAGTCAGAGCAAAACTCAAATTCTGCTTATGTTTTTATTTTTATTTATTTGGCTACATTTGTTTTTCTTTCATGCAGATAAGAGACTGACTAATGATGGAGACGCGTTTAGGAGAAATGAGGGTCTCCTAACGCCAAAGATTTATGGTTAGTGGTTTGCAAAGCAATCTACCAATCAATCACAGTGCAAAAATATACTGCTTGATCTATACCCAGCCAGCACACACAGGTGGGCCCCATACGGGATCTATGTGGGCAAGCCATATGGGTCCCAACAAGGTTTGTCTGCAGTTTCCATGGTGGTCCCACAGGGGTTTGCCAGTGTTTGAGTCAAACCCTCTGAAATCCCATGTAGGGCCTGTTAAAATCTATGTGGGCAAAAGATCTTTTTGGGCAAACCCCCATGGGGCCACCGTGGAAACAGCAGACAAACCCTGTTGGGACCCATATGGCTTGCCCATATAGATCCCATATGGCACCCACCTTTGTGTGCTGCCTAGGATAAAAGGAACTTATCTATAAGAAGAGCCAGCACAAATGAACCAACTGTTCGAGGATGATTTTACCAAGGTTAGACTGTTATGATTCTAATCACAAGAGTTAACTAAGAAATAACTTGCATCTGATCAACTTAGAAGCTGCAGCCAGGCATTATGGCAGCCATGGTTTGTGGGAACATCACTTGATAGATAGAACTTAATATCATCATAACCATAAGCACTGGTCAAGTTTATTATATAGCACATTTACAGTCACACAGGCAACCCCAAAGTGCTGAACAAGAGTAAAAATAAAAAATAAATAAAAAATAAACACAATCAAGAACAAATTGCAGTTAAAATCAAGGTTAAAATTTATGAAACAAATGCATTTAATGCTAAAAAGTAAAGATAAAAAATGCAAATCAATTACTCGAATAGAACAGTTACTCATAAAAAAGACACCTTTATGAAAAGTTCTGTTTTAGAGTAAAAAAAATATCCGATATGTGAGATTGAAATATTTTTTCACATAAATGCAGTTAATCTTAGATTTTATAATATGGGATAATTCTATAGGTTCTGCAGTGGTTTTTCTATCAAAAGCAACATTTTCTTTAACTTAAACTCTGATAAAAATGACTTTGTAATTCATTTGTAATAACCTTCTTTTAAAGTGCACCCTGGCACATCTCTCTGAGATGAAACAGCATTATATAAATCTATTTCAAAGTTCTTGGTACCACTCTAGTCAGTTTTTGAGTAGCACCAATGGAGGAAAGAGAGAAATGGTGTTTTTTAATTGTTTTCCTTATTTTTCTCTCTTCAGTGTCTTTTGGTGTCATTAGCTTGGTGTGCATTCACCCTTCCCTCAAAGGTTGTAGCTTCAAAACATCAAAACATAGAAAAAACAGAATTACAAGTGGAGTAGGATTTCTCTGGAGATTAAAATTAAGCCTCTAAGTCGATTAAAAGAGAATTTTAAAAAGTAAATCCTTATTCTGCTTTTAACTTTGGACCACAGACTAGTCAGATCACATCTCAGCATATTTCTACATTTTAATGCAAAATGTGTTATTCAGCACATCAAACATGTCACAATACAAACCTTTAAACAATAAGAGCATTAGCTGTGATGAGATATTCAAGCTCTGAATTCCTGTAAATGCGGACTATGTTTTTTTTTCCTAATAGGTCATTCTTTCATTTATTTTTGCTCAATAATTATTGTAGATAAAAAGAAAGATGTGCATGTTTATGGGGACTGAACATCTTTTCACCCATTAAAATGAAATGTTTTCTATTATTCTAATATATGAGGATGGTGGGGAAAAAAGATAGCATTCTGTACTGTAGGAGGGGAATCTGTCACCCTGTCTTCATCTATCTCTTCATCACCCACTGCGTCTGCCATTTTTAATTTTTTTCTGCCTTATGCTCATCTTCCCCTCTCAAACTTTTTCCTCCCCCTCTATCCCCTCTTTCATGTCCTCATCAGATCTTTCAGATGTGGTTTTGTTTGTCTCTCCAGTTTTCTTCCTTTTCCAATTTATTCCCAAAGTCTTCCTCTTTTTATCTTTGTCAATCTTTGCTGACAAATCTTTTTTTTCTTGTATTTTTAACATGCAATGCATGCAAGTCACTTTACTGTCACTTTTGGCTATAAAATGTGAAATGGCAGTGCTCACATAAACTTTTTGAAAAATGAAAAACATTTGCTACCGAGAGGTTTGGGCACGGACTCTGCTCATTAAAACACAATAAACTGACAGAATTAATCAGGAAGGTTTTGGGGATCATCATTTAATTATTAGTTCTTATACATTTATATGCAGATGACATGCAGTTCTTCTTTGAATGCAGCTTTGTACTTGCAGCACAACTTTGTCTTCAACATGCCTGTTCCAACCTTCACCTGGTGCACCTTTCAGTACTCATCATTGTGAGTCGGTACTCACTCGTTAACAGGCCATCACTCCATTCTCTGTAGGATGTTACATTGGTATCAATTTATATACAAAACAATCATCGGTACAAGCGTGTCATATCTTCGCTCATTACTCATCACTTTCAACAACTGTCAGTTTATGTTCCAGTTACTTAATTTCTATGGATATTCCTAAAGCTTGCACCTCCTTTGGCCACTCCTCATTTCAGTTTGCTGCTTCCAATGAACCACAACCACAACGAACCATACTACACAAATCAAATCATATAATACAATAACACTACCAAAAATTGTCACCACACTGAGACACATAAACTGCTACAAATCCACAATTCCAAACACTATGCACAAACTAAACATCATAACCAGGACAATCCACTGTAATTGGGGAAAAAAGAATCCCGGACGAGCCCCCATGATGTTACATCCCCTTGGCCGTCTAGGGGTAGTGAGGGGAAAACACAGTGTAAATAAAATTAAAGGTAATTAAAGGATGCACATGGTGTTCCAATTAAATGATGGAAAGGTGTCAATGAGAGTTTAAATCGTTTATTAACAAAACAGAATTAAACTAAAGACTAAAGATTCTCAAAATTGCCAAAGGTGTCAAAATGCAAAAGTTAAACTTAGCAGAACTGCCCAGCTACTGAGACCACAGACTGATTATGTCTCTCCAATGTCTGCAAGGCATGGCTTAGATATCCTAATGTGAGGATGAGTGCTGATTTGGCTCAGCTGCTGTCAAACTGATTGGCAGGTCTCTCTCCAAGGTGCTGAAGTTGAGCCTGGCTGGGAAGGAGAGCATAAAGCAGGAGTTGTCCCTGATGCTGAAGGGCTGAATGCAGGGACAGGGGATGCAGCAGCAGCAGTCCAAAAGGAGGGCAGAGGAGCAAAAATTTGAGGACCGTAACACTCACTACCTACGTTTCATTATCTACCTTCAATAATTCATTACGATCAATAGTTTCTGATCAATGTGCCTGCTTCTGAGTGCCTAAAGATTGTTTTATGATAAGATTCCTTGCACATATTGTATATAAGAACAATCTTTTATGTCTATGTCTAACTGTTTTTATGTTATTCTTATCTTGTTTGTTTTTATATTATCTAATATGTTTGTTGTTCTTTGGTGTAAAGCTACTTATGTCTATGTTGCTGCTGCCTCTTGGCCCAAATCGTTGTTGTAAATGGGAATGGGTTCTGAATCGACTCATCTTGGTAAATAAAGGTTAAATCAATAAAATAAAAATTAGGAATTATCATAAACCATTGGAAAACATCAGAAACATAAGAAAACAACTGAAAATATCCTGAAATATTTAGAAATCAGCTTACCTGAATGTTGAACTAGCAAATAGCATGCTTCCTTTGCCTAGACCAATAAAAACACCAGAAAGAATGTGTTGTAGCAGGATACCCATAGATATGTATAAAAACACTAGATGGCTCACCCACACTGTTCGCCAATGGAGTGCGACATAGCAACGTGGCGGCCATCTTACTTCAGACAGCTGCCCCCTTTTGTAACATTGGTGTCAACGGTGCATGTATTATTTAAATAACTCTAACTTGCTCAATTTTCAACCGATTTTCAAACGGTTTGATTTGTTATAAACGCCAGAGATGTGGCTGTGAAATATGACAGATTTGGTCCGTTAATTAAAAAATGTACAAGTATGTCCTCTCAAGCCTATGTGTTATAGGGTTTTTAATTAAGCAAACCGCTTGTAAATCCTTTAATATTTCATGGAGTTAAGAGTGTTTTTGTTTAAGTTGTTCACTCACCTTCCATCTGCTACCATTGAGAGCGGAGCATCTGCTGTCTGAAGTAAGATGGCCACCGTTTAGCTACGTCCTCAACTCCCGCTTTTGCCATCTAGTGTTTATATACATGTCTATGAGGAAACCAGTCAGTGATGATTTCCTTTTTATTATTGAAAAATATTTGTGCAAATTGTCAACATACAATCTGCAGTTTGGGGTTTTCAATTTTTTTCTTCTCCAATGTTGATATTTGCCAGGTTAGAGGAAAAGTAGGTCAGTCAACATGTCCTATAATTTTCAGTTTTTTGCTGGACGACATTAAAAAACATTTTGTTTCTTTTCATGAACACTGAAACGGTAGGAAATATTTATGTTAAATTATCTACATTTATTTTATACACGAGTTTGAAATATTGCCCACTTTCTGATTCCTAGAAGTTAATGTAGAAGACTCTCCTGTAAAAAAAATCGACTGCAATGAGAATAAAAAATCATTTATTTATTTATTTATTTATTTTTCCTGCTTGTTTTTGCACAGGTTCCCAGTGAGCTGGTTCATATTTCTATCTGTTACTAAGATAGAAATGTGGCAATTTAAAGTGGCCAATTAACTAAAGGTGTGTTTTGGGTCTGTGATAGGAAAATCTGTGCTCCCCGAAGAAAACCCCAGCTTGCCTGGAGATAACATACTCCACACAGATAGCTCCCCAGCCTGGTGTTATTTCCTGCAAGGCAACAGTGCTGCCAACTGTGCCACCATGCAGGCGACACCGGCTTTAGCCTGTGGTGTTCAGGTGCAACCAGCTTAGAGATACTGAACAAAACATGGTTCAAGTTAAGAGGAGAAACCGGAAAGAGTGGTTACAGTTAATACTGTACACCCGCACCTCTTTAATCTTTATAATACTGTTTTTGTCTTTCATTAATATTCAAAAACTTAAGTTTTTTCATATACTATAATTTTTTCAGTTGAAAAAAATATAGTGGATTCCTACAAAGACTTCTTCACAATTGGTCAATTTAGATGCTAATAGTTCGGCCAATCACTTGCTGAGTATTTACTGAGGGGAACTCACTTTTTCATGCATTTTTCAGTGACCTCCCTAACAGTCTACCAAATACAATTGCTCTCATCATGAGTTTGTAAATCTCAGGGATTCGGCTGGTTTGCAAATTCGTGAAATCTGAGCAGAAGACAACTTTCCAAGTTTGAAATAAGCAGACTGCTCATCCAGATGACTTTGAATCTGGCACTGCTCCTATAGTTGAAACCAGGTTTGATTTAAACACTAGATCACCTTTCTTAGTAAGTAATTGGTGTCCTTTTTTGTTTATTTTCCTGTTTTATCTTACTTCTTTTGCAGTGTTTGATCTCTGATTTAAAAAAAGGGAGGACGTCACACAGCAGATAACTTATTAAATAGCCAATTTATCATAAAGGTCTCTAAAGCATTAAGTTTATCAAGTGAATGACAAGAACATGCAAATAAAAAAAAACAAAGGAGAGCACAATAATCAGTTAGTTGGCATGCGGCTGTGGAGATTTAGGCGTGATGAAGCTTGATTGGATAATGTGCTTTTTCACCCTCCTGTATAGCTGAATCTATTAAAACGTGTTATACGAGTCTATTCGGCAGCAAAAAATTATCTTGTCATTCTAGTTAATTAGAGTCTTATAAAGACACACAGCCCACGAGGTTACTGTCTATCAAACAGCAAGGCAGATGGCTACATGCTGAAATGACTTCACAGAATGGCATTTGTGTCAAAAGTTAAGATCTCTGTGCGTATAAACTTTATAAGAAATTTTTACAGTAATGCAAACCGATTAGTATAAAGTCTTCGGTGAGTCACAGTACATCGTATACATGCATAGGGAGTCTAAGCAGAGCACAAACTGAAATGGTAAGATCTGCAGCAATTATCTGTTCTTTTATTTCTGCTTAATGCATTTGAAACCATCAGAGGAAACGATGATGTTTGATGTAAGTGAACTGAAGCTAGCAGGGTGAATTACAAAGTGCAGCTAATGACTTTGACAATTTGATCAATCTGTCTATTTTCTTGATTAAATAATGCATGATTTAATTAACAGTCTTGAATGCATAATGCAACAGCAACAAAAGCAGCACATCCTCACATCCAGTGAGCTGGAACTGTATGAAGGGTAATATCTTCAGCTAAAACATGACAAATACACAGATTTGTAATTGTTTAATCAGTTATTCAGCTAACCACCAGAGCTTTGCCATTAAAATGTAATTTTATGTTTTATGTTGTATTTTTTTCTCCACATAGAAGCTTTGAAGACATTTCTTTTAATCTATAGGTTTTACTTTTTTACTCTGCCAGCCCTTCAGTAGGAAAGCAGTGAAATACATATTTTTAAAAAAAAATTGACAACAGAAAATAAATAAATTACACTGAATCTGTCATAAGCTGCCAGAATCTAATATGCTTTTTGGAGTTAATAACCAGTTTGGAATCTGTGATTTTTGGTGTTTCATGGTTTAAGCCAATATTTATAACACAATGCTAAATACAAGGAAAACAAAACAATGTGTCTAACATGGCCTCAGAAGCAATTAAACATAATAAAAAAATCATAATCAAATTGAAAGATTTATCATATTAATTGCTATTGGCTTCAGCCTCAAACAGTGTTGTCATTTTAGTTTGCTCTGTTCAAAAGTAATGTTTGGTGTTTCTAATATGGGGCTCTCTACTGTGTTTGTACCAGTCAGTGTCTAACCTACAGTAGACAACAGAACAATCTCAGTTTGGAGAAATTCCCATTAATTCTAATCAGACTGGATTCTTTTCAAGAGCAAATTCCTGAAATGTAAAATAGCTTAAAGGGTGAGTCCCACCATGGGTGGAGACTTAATTCACACACACACTTCCTGTTCATCTGGCGGACCAAGAGAGCGGCACTAAGGCAGTGATTGACAGCACCCTCCTCAAAACCCCTGCATGCACTCTTGGAGTTTCTCAGTCAGAAAAATTAGTCATTAACAAGTACGCACACTCATATGTGCACACGAGCACACAAACACAGCAGACTCACCACTCGGGAGAACAAGCAGATACAGAAATGGCAGCATGTTGGAGGATTTCCTGTCCACTAGAAGAAAAGGGGGGAGGAGGAAGTTTTTTTGTTACGGCTCAGTGGCTCCGAGCCGTAACGTGTCGGCAGATGAGTGGCCGAGCCAGCTGGAGGTGCGGTCGAGACTCATCTGGAGTCCAGTCCAGTGCAGCCATGTAGTACGGTCTACTGCAGGTAAGACATCGATTACTGCTAACTACACCACCTAACCCCACTTCTACAAAACCGGAACAACCCACTTAACCTTGCAAACCTCCTCGGTAATGATTGGTGATGAAATCAATCAATTCTTTTGATAGGTTTAGTGAGAATTTCCTCAACCTTTCAACCATCAAATGGTTCAGCTCATCTAAACTTTAAAATAAACCAGCTGGGCTTTCTGTTCCAAAACATCCCATGTGAGATTTTGGTAAAGCCTCTGAGAGCTTGTCTAAGACTTTGATTTTCTTCAGTGAGAAATATTCTTTCAACCAGCAGCTGGCGTGTTTTGGATCATTATCCTGCATAAAGATTTGTTTCCATTCCTTGGATCTTGTGCTATTTTATTGGAATCTTCATCATGATTGCTTCAATATACTTGTTTAATTTACACCATTTAGAGACGCACTCCCAGATGTTGCCAGCTTCCCCCAGTAAAATATTACAAATCCAGTGTAATTATTCCCCTGACTTGTTACAAATATGATTTATGTAGATTGGATATGAACTGTCAAAACAGTAAACAAATCTAAAAGCAGAAATCTTTGTGCTCTTCTCCTAATTTAATTCATGTAACCTTTCTTTTATCTTATTGTCTGTCTTTTGTGAAATGAGGATGCCCTTTCTCTGAACTCACATCTTATTCTTTTGCCATTTTGTAGCAGCGTTCTTCATCTTTTGCAATGCCTCTGAGGCTAGGACTATTATCCTTATATTCAAATAGATATAAGGAATACTGAAACACTTGCTAGTTTGGATCTAAACTCCCTGCAGACATGTTTCTGTTTTCTTGCTACTATACGAACGGGTTGTGGCAACACAAAATGTCTGAATGTTGTTGAGGAGATTTGAGAGGATGAAGGAGCTTATGTGAGCTACATCAGTGGAAGGAGAGATTTAGCCATACATCTCTGAGAAAGATTTTTTACCAATATCGACACTCGCACACTGTGTTTAAGCACATCCATGGGTTTCTAAGCCCGACAGCCATTAGAGACGCTGCTCCGGAATGGCAAACATCACTGCTCTGCATGAACATCTGTTCATTACACTGAAACTGCTCCATTACCAGCTGCGGAAATTAACTGGAAACTTGTGCCAAAGTGCCACTCAAGGACAGGAAATATAGAGAGTCTGAATATTTTATTTGCAGTTTCAATTATTAATATTACTTACAACTAAAACGATCGTCCGTAGTAGGTCTGCAGACTGGAAGAGCGCATTTGACCTTTCCTTTATGAGGGAAAACATTTGGAAAGGAGTGCAGCAGGAAGCAGCCGCAGAATAACAAAGGATTAATAAACACTTTTAAATTACGTGTATGCTGAGTATATCCTAGAAGAATCAGATGTTTGTTTTGCCTGCAACGTTTACAAAAGATGAACATAACCACAATGAAAACAGCTATCTGGTGTTGATATATCTATTTATTGCAGTGCTGGTTTGTAGCTAAGGCCTGGTTTACATGGCAAGATTTTAAAGTTATGAGAAGATTTTCAGACCACAAGACCCCATGTGGCTATGAAAAATCACTGTTATAACAGTTGTGGTCCTACCGTGTGTCGTCTGTGCTCACACAGGAACGACGGCACGTCACACAGACTTTGCACCACATTCTAATTTTTCAAGTTTCACCAGAGGCTCAAAGAACAGTTTCCAATTGTGAAACACTATTGTTCTAGTGCCCCTTTAATGAACTTCCCTGCCTTATGGGCTCGACACACGGGAGGCAACATCGCCTCTCTTCCATTCATTTTCAATGAGACATGCGTGACAAAGTGATAATCGCAGGTCTCCCTCCTGCTAAGCGAAATGCGAAGACGTGCATGTGAAATTTAGCACTCGTGCATGTGTCGTGCACACGTGAGCCAGGGACACAATCCCAGAAAGTTGAATAATTTTCAACTTTCCATCGCTGTCGCTCGGACAAGGACCAATCAGCAAAGGTTTTCATTGACTGACCAATGAGCGGACAGGTCCCATCTAATAATTCAAAATTCGCTCCAATCTGACAGCCAATCAAAACAATGGAAGACTCGCTATTCACCCGGGAACAGAGGCGTCGCTGGCTTTTGCAGCTGGCCGCTGCTGCATGTCGCCTCCCGTGTGTCAGGTTATCAGAACGGTAGTAATGAGTTTCACTGATCGCATCATTTGTCGCCTCCCGTGTTTCGAGACCATTACTTTCCTCAAGCTGCTTAAAAGCACACTTGGCAGTTTTGGCTTGCATTTAGCACCCCCTAGTGTCCATTAGCAAAAGCAAAAGTATAACTTATTTCCTCGCTGTGCGTTTGTCTTTTTAACACCTTAATCTAACAGCTGAAATGTCTCCTCAGCCTTCATTAGTGTCTACAGGAGCAGTTCATCACTAAATCAAACAAATCAGCTGTGTTCATGATCTAAAACATGCAGGAAACATGCTGGAAGCAGACTGCAGCACCAGACATGTCAGCTCCACTTTTCTAAGTCCAACAAGCACCAGACCGGTACTCTGAGGTTGCAAGTGCAGTATTTTGGCCACAGAGGGCGGTGGGGGTCTGAGTGACATTTCATTAACCCTGTAAAGGGTCATTTTAGCACATACTGGCTCAAGAACATGATTTAAAAATATGAAAACATTGCATAGTGTGGCTTTAAAGGGATAGTTTAACCTAAGTGGGTTTCTTTAGACAAGTTAGGATAGAAGTAGTTTTATGTGGCTAAGTTATGAACAACATGTTGGAAATAGCTCATGGAACAATCTCAGTTTAGAGACAGAGATTAGTTACCTCTAGTCCATAAAGAGTCTGCCTTCCTGCCACCTTAAGGAACTCTAATCTAGATGTTAGGACATTCCTGATGAAAATTCCATTGGATGCATTGGAAGTGTTGCAAATAACCAAAGATTTCTCTGTAAGCAGCTGTGAACCCGGCAAAAGTATTGTGGTTTCTACTTTCAAATACAACTTTATAACAAAGTGATCACCAAAATTCACTAGCACAACAATAATATGTGAATTTAAATGAAGCCTTCATGATTCATGAGCTAAACTAAATGTTTTAATTTTTCCAAAGAGAAGTTTATTATTTTTTTTCTGGAAAGGAATGCCATCAAGAGCTTTGGAGATTAAGGCACTCCTGCATTTTCTCCACTTTTTCAAAAGCCTATCCATACCACTCTTCCTCCTCTCTTTGCTGCTTCCTGGCAGGCCTGACCTTTTATGTTCAGGTTGATCAGTGCCTAACATCTTTTTTTTAAATAAACCTTTCATTTTTAAGGAGATGTCTTAACTCTTGAAGTTGTTTTGTCAGAATTCTCATTTTAATCACTGTCATGCAATAAAAAGGAGCATATTCAGAGTAGTTCAGCTGACCTTCACTTAGACATCAAGAAACAAAAACACAAACTTACTTTTGCCATTTTTGACAACGCTGAAAGGTTACGTTTGGATCATGTGCTTGTAAAGTCAATCACGGACAGAGCTTCAGAGTCCTGCCTCCTGTGTATAAATAAACCACATCTTCAAAGTTGAACTGGAGATGAAGAGAACGTAGAAAAACTCACATGAACATGTTACATCAGCAGCAGCCAAAGGTCACTTTGCCGTTTTATGGAACATCACATCAATTTCTGGTTAATTAATCTTATTAGCTTATAGCAGAAAAATCTCTGAGGATGTTTGTGACATTTTAGCGTTGGAAATGTTTTTGTGTTCAGTTTGGTGCATGATATTTCTGGAGGGAACGTTTAAGGAAGTGATTGACACCAGTTTGAGTCATGTAACCACAGCGTTTTCTCCATGCTTTTATTTTTCCTTCATATGATGGTTTTTCATCATCAGATTTAGTTTTAGTGAGATATTTCAGTCTCCTTTATTTTGACTAGTACCAGTGAGCTTAGAGGAGAGGAGATTTCTTTCTTTTTTTTTATTTTAAAATCATTCATTGAAGAAATTTGAAAACCTTGGGCATATTTTATTTGACAACAGAAGCGATGATGAATTCCAATTAAACATCGCTCTTAGACGTTTAAATATAAGTGCCATGACCATTACCGTCACTGAAATCAGCCTAAGGAGGAAATCCAAAACAATTTGGACAAAACCAGTTTTAAACATAAGAGAATTCCTCTGCCTTTTAGATTTCTAAGTCTAGTTTTTCATTTTTAAATCTGTGTACATGTTTCGTGGATTTAAATAATTTGAAACAGTGGATGTAATGGTTTTTTATTGTATGTGAGTTGACAGTTCATTCAAAATTTAGGATTGTTAAAGCCCTGTCTAGCAGACAGTGAAATCCCAAGAAAACGTGTTTTCCTCAAGGATATTCCAGCATCACTGAAATGATTTATGATGCATTAGCCGCTACAGTAGTTATGAACACTCAGGGGTCAGCCCATCACACCAGGAAGTACACGGCAACAAATGGAAAATGGACCACAGAAAGCATAAAACATGTCATAAAGAATCTTAAAGCCATCTACATCCTCCAAACTCAATTAAGAGTAAAGATGTGCTTCAACAGCTTCTCAAGAGAAAATCAGAGTTCATATTTAAAAAAGATACCAAACCAAAGCAAGAATAACCTGCATTTATGTTACTTTCTAAAATATGGCAGAAAAAGATCATTTTTGGAATTTTGTAGTTCTCAGAAAAATGAAGAATCATGAACAACTTTCTCAGTAACATTGCACGCTTGAGACCTGGAAGCTGCTTCAGCTGGCAGCAATAGTAAACAAAATGCTGCAACAAAGGTCTGAATGACATTTATAATGACACGTTGTCAGAAGAGCCTGGAGTCTGTTGTGTTGAGTAGTGATTTTGAACCAGTTTGGTTCTGTTGGAGATTCTAAAGGAAGTGTTCATCAGCTATCATCACTTGGTTGAGGGAGGAGTTATCAGCCTGGTTCTTGAGGGTCACTATCATGCGGGTTTTAGATGTTGCTTTTACAGAATTTGAGAATGTGGTTAGAAGGTAATTAAACCATTCAATTATCTTGGTGGGGCAGGGAGCCTGAAATATGTTGGACAGTAGCCCCATGAGAGCCAGGGCTGAAGACCCAAGGCTTAGGGGAGGACCTATTACCAACCAAAGGACGGGCAGTTGGATCCCTTAAAAGAGAGAGAGACTATCTCAGTGGGATGTTAGTAATTATGGGACGACGGTGGCAGAAGAGTTTAGTGCCCATCTCATAACCGGAGGGTTGCGTGATCAAGTCCTGCTCTGTCATTGTGTCCTTGGGCAAGACTTAACCCATGTTGCCTGATGGTGGTGGTCGGAGGGACTGGTGGTGCCTGTGTTCGGCAACCTCGCTTCTGTGGCTACATTGTAGCTCATCACCACCAGTGTGTGAATGTGTGTGTGGGTGAATGAATGTGTTGTAAAGCACCTTGGGGGGTTGTAGGACCATAGAAGGTGCTATGCAAATACAAGCCATTTACCATAACTAAACAAAAGCCAAAAGAAGAAAACACCATATGCAAATATATGAGCCTCCACTTTCCCACAATGCACTGCACCATTTAGTTACTGTATATATACATCATCACTGTTAGATGTGTTTATGTATATAAATTAAATAATGTAATTTTAAACAGTGGTTCCCAACATTTTATCCACAAGGACCCCGTTGCCTGTGTCCAAGACAAGCCAAAGACCCCCAACCCATAAAACGTGATTGGATAGAGTCTTAATAATGTCATGAAATGTTTCACAAGGTTTCTCAGTTTTCTTGCTTGAATCACAATGATGATGTCTGGAATTTTGACAATTTCCCTCCCAAAGGAGAGTTGTCACAAGCATCCACCATTCTCAATTTTGTTTCTGTGTCAGAAAGTGTGAGACGTTTTGGAAGGGTGACGGGAAAAAAACCCTGAAACATTCTGACATTGTGAGCAAAAGACATTTACAAAAGTTGTGAAAATTGCAGATATAATTTAGATCAACATCAAACAGATGGTGTCAACAAACCTTTAGAGATTGAACTTTAACAGTTGCAAGTTTGAAATATGAAAAAGGTTTAATTAGCCAATGTTTTGGGATTCTAATTGAAAATCTACTAATTTTCTTGCATTGTTCACCTGATTAGTAGATTAACAGTCACAGCCCAATAGGATACTCACTATAGTTCTTATAATAAATATCAAATGAGAAATTCAAATAAATGCTCAAGCTGTGGAGAAAAAAAAGACATTTTCATTTATAGTGAATGAGCTGCCAAGATCTTGACTCCTTTGTTCAGTTGTCTGACAAACTCACAAGCTTCAAGTTCTTCCTGATGATAACAAGAGAACCCGCCACCTTAATTATGCCATCTTAAAAAAATTCTTGCCAAAAAGAGTCAAACTTCTCACTTGTCTCAGCAGCATTTAAAATTTGCATTCAAAGGACTTTCTTCACCCAGTGGGACATGCACTCTATAAACAATGACAACACATTTTATGAATAATACATTTGTGAGGACCGCTTTGAAAATTGCAAAATTGTTAGAGGATCAACACTGTGCGATTTTATTCTCTGTATAAGTTTTAAAGAAGCAAATAATGCTTCAAGACAAGAACTCTTTGATAAAGATGTCATAAGGAAAAGAAACAAATGTAAGTGTACTTTTGCAAAAAAATGTTTATTTTGCTTCAAAGCGGCTTTATTTCTTGTCGGCACCACAAAAACAAGCATCTGAGTTATATTTGTGCCGAAACATTGCCTGACCTAATTGACTCGTTTGATAATTACTTATCTTTCACCACTTATAAACCCACACATGTATTAAAAAAAGTAAAAAAAAATCATCTAAGGAATGCTGGTGTGATGAGATGGAAGCTATACCTCCTAATTAGCATTAATGAAGTGAGTTATACAAAGGGCCAGCTCTCGTTCAATATTGAGTGGCTGAGAGAGGTTAGAGGGAGGCATGTATTAACACACAAGGAACTTCCTTGACACTTTTTAATTGCCACCTTAACCTCTGGTATCAGAGACATTTAGTGACTGCAAAATCATCACAAGAGGAAGGGAGGAGGAGAAAATCCAGGGTACGCTCTGCATCAACCCCTCTTATCCTGTTTATCCTCTGACACCGTGTTCCCTTATGGTGCTCTGCCAATAAACCACTAAAACTCCCCCAGGGCTCTGGTACACATGACGGGCCCACTCTGCTGTTATGACCCTACTCACTTGGAGGGTAAATGGGGTTCTTAATTGCCGTCTTCTGTCATTTGGGCAAACTTTAGAGCTATAACCACAGGCATCACTGGTTACGGGGAGTACATTACATAACATAAACTCTCTCATAAAGCACAATAACAAGCCCTTTTTCTCAGTGGATTACACTTGAGAGAGAGGTGTTGCATAAGAACTATACAAGAATTTAAATATAAACGGAGGGTCCTTAAGGACTTTGTTTCACTCCACACTTCACTTAATACACTTATATGTGTATATTGTAATCATCAGGTACATACACATAACTAAGACGAGTGAAAAAATATACATTTATTGGGTTGCAGGGGTATCAGCTCCAGCAGAGATGCCCAAGCCACCCTGTCCTTTGCAACCTCCACTAGCTCCCCAGGCGTTCCCTGGCCAACGTGGAAATATCACCCCTCCTACGTGTCTTGGGTTGACCCGAGGAACTCCTGTTTGCAGGACTTCCCTGAAGCAACTCCATTGGGAAACTTCCCGGGGGCATTCTCACCAAATATTCTAGCGTAGTTCCTCTTCACCATAAACAACTGGTTTAGCATCCACATAACTGCAAGTGATGGCAGTATGCGTACTGTGGATTGGACTTCATCATTGCAATTTTTAATGTAATGTTTCTGCACTTTAGGTCATAGGTGGTGGCGAAATGAGCTATATAGTAAATAAAAGGAAGATGATGATGCACTCTTTCTTTGGATATTTTTACACCATTATTAATCACACACCACATGGTTCCATGGTTGTTTATTTTGAGCTACAGAGCTAGCTACTGTCATAATTCATCTGGAAAGACCATGAAATGTGAAAGATATTTTCTCATTGACCTCAGTGTGATCATTGATTACTTCATCTGTTTATTTAGAACTGCTTTGCTTCTCCCAACCTAAGTGGTTCAAAGAGCTAGTAAGACACAGCATATAACCTTTTCACAGAGTTGTACTCTACATCATGTGAACTGTTTTTAAAGCATCAGATAAATAATATATATGTATATAGATTTTTCTCTGTTATTTTCAGAAAACCCCTAACCCTAACCTTTATTTTTGCCTCCAACATAATTTTAGACATTGAAAATGTTCTCATTAAGTCAGGACTACAAACTCAGAAACACTGCTGAGTCCAAAACTAAAAGTTAAATACAAAATAGTATCGAGTGTCATTTGTTAGTTGCACAGGAGGTATTTGGGGTCAAAGAGAGTGAGGTTAGTTTGAATTCCAGCAGAGTTTGAAATGCAATATTGATGAACGGAATTATTTTTACTAAGTTGTTCCTGCTGCTGTTTTGAAGTAGGACACAGAGGAATTTATGGAGCTAACAAATGGAGCTAGCTAGGTGAGTTCAGGAGGTCAAGTAGGCACGTGTTGATGAACAGCAAAGGAGGCGTGTGGTTTGCTCAGAATTAAATTGTTTCTCTACACTGGGTTCATCCAAAGCCAGTCCAAGCCAGAATCAATTCCCAGTGGACATTAGAAAATCGACTTCATATCACACACTCATACTCCGTCTCAAGAACTGGCTTTTAAGCACACAAAAACCTCTCGTAATAATCATTGTGTGTTTGTTTTAGATTTTATCGTGTAATCCTATTAGAGGTATGAGAGGTTGATGGATATATGGCTACTTTGGACTTTTTAATGAGTGTATGGTTAATGAATAGATGTGTTTATGTAATTAATGGAATAAGTGCAATGGTAATGTGTTTTTATTGTTGTATATTAATTTCTTGTGCTACTTCTTATGCTTATTTAATATGTTCTTTCTTCTTCTTCTTTTCTTTCTTTCTTTCTTTTTAGCTGTTATGTGCTTAGTATAACATCTTGCCAATGGACTACAGTTGAAAATTAGCCTGCTGGCTAACACTGGCACATTTACAGAAATGTTGATTAATGTGCACTGTCCTTAAATAAAGAAATCAAATGAAAGAACTGGTAAGATGCTAATCGATCATCCAAATACCCCAACTTAAAAAGAAAACCGTATCTATTCCTTTAGCGTGATTTTCTAAGCATAAAAGAAATAAATGCTAAAACTGTAAATTTCTTTAAGAACGTTACATTATTTTTCTTACAAGCATATACTGGCTACTTCCTGTATTTTAAACTGAGGCCCTGTACACAAGTAGCTGGGTTTCACAATGTCACTGCCAATGATAAAAACACTCTTATAGCACGTGAGCGACCTGTTTACACTCACTTGTGTTTACAAGCTCAGTTACTGCTCTATGTAGAAGACCACAGGTGATGGATGACATTGAGGACGGTTATTGCCCGCTACCTAGTTATTGGGAAGAAGCTCTTCTGGCTGTGAAACAACTGCAGCTTATTCAGAATGCTGCTGCTAGAGTCTTAACAAGAACCAAGAGAATCGAGCACATCACTCCTGTTCTTAAATCTCTACACTGGTTACCAGTAAAATACAGAAGCAATTTTAAAGTGCTTCTACTAGTTTATAAATCACATGTCGAATCTCCTTCCAGTATATCCACCCAGCAGGGCTCTGAGATCCTTAGGAAGCAGTCAGCTGGTAGAACCCCGGGTCAGAACCAAACAGGGTGAAGCTGCTTTTAGCTGCTATGCTGCACACAGATGGAATCAGCTTCCTCATGAACTCAAATCTGCCCCAACTCTAGTATCCTTTAAATCATAATTTGTATTCATCAGCCTATGAATGAATGTTTATAATACTGCACCTTCTGCACTGTATCTGCTCACCCTTTAACTTTGTCCTTTCCTTTGAAATTTATACATCTAAATTGAATTTGTGTGTATTTTAAATGTGCTGTGACATTGATTTTATTGTTCTTGCCATTCTTGCTAATTGGAATGCACGTTGACTTGCCTCTGTGCATGAACTGTGCTATATAAATAAAGCTGCTTTGCCTTGCCTTCACGTCCAAAGAAGGCTTTTCGGCAAAAATGCCAAACATTTGGGAAGCTACTGCCACCTACAGGCTTGGCATACATAAGAATGAGCATCACTATTCACGTTTTGCTGAAAATGAGGTCATATGGACCCAAGTGTGTTACCTAGATAGGCGGAGGGATGATATGTGTGCACATTTCCACCAAATGGAGCTTTATGCTTTACCATGACCTCATCTACATGAACGTCTGTCTCAACATTTATTAATTCTTAATAAGAGCTTGTCAGGGTGGCTCTGTGGCCTTCGGTGAAGTCATCTGCATTTTTTTTTGTTGCATTTCCAATCAGTTGTGGATTGATTAAATGAGGGAAAAAAACAGTGCCTCCATTTTAAAAGACAATTACCTCTTCAATCTCAAAGCAATCAAGAGACCTGTTCATCAGATCAACATATTGAATTTTTCTGTCGACCAGAAAATGAATAAATCAGAAAAGTCATCACATAAAAATGCTTCGGGGAAATATTCCAGTTGCAGACTCATCATACCTACCATGACAATGTCTGACCACGTCTAATTGAGACTAATAAAAATGCACGGATATAATTAAAATAATTAAAGGAGTGAAAACAACCATTTATGCTGTTGAAAGCCGTCTGCAGGAATTCAGTGTTTTTCCAATTCCTGCGTGTTTGTTGTTACTTCTGGACAGGTCAGCAGACCATGATATTTCCTTAAACTAAATGTCATGACATAATTCAAGCATGAAATGTCAGACTAATTCAGGGCACATGAAGAAAATGTGAGCTCATAAAGAACAGACTGAAACCATACACACACGTAAGAGCAAAAGGGTGGCTTCAAAAAGGGACAAATGAGAAAAATGGACTCCAGACACAACTCTAATGGATTTCAAATTATAATAATGATCTCTGCTATAAAGGTACATTTATAAATTTTCATCTTGGTATAAAATACAATAATTTTGGATGATTTACAGTGACAACAGAGCTCACCAAGCTAAAATAAAGAGCTACAAAAGACTACTTTGATAGTTTTGTTGGGAAATATGGTCTAGTTTTCACTCCTGGAGTCAGCATTAAACACAGACTGTTTCATCAGCAGAATTTGGAAGCAGATTACTAGAATTTGTTGCTTGTGATGAAAAGTATGGCGATTCTCTGGGATCTGGACCATTTGGCTCAACTCACCAACAAGAGCCATCTATTTCAGGTCCTGAATGGCTGCTTGTATATTTTATAATTAAGGCAATATTTGATATTTAGGAGTGCATAAATGCTAATCTAAAGTACTATTACCAAAATAAACACTCTAAATTTTTATATTTTCGGATTCTACCTTTACTTATGTATGCTACAAAGAAGTAAGATGAAACCATACAACATAATAAAATACTTTTTACTCTCAGATGTTTTCATGTGATGGTAAATGCAGAGTAGGATGGATGGATGGTCAGTACTGTGGTTACTGTTGTACTCTTTTAATCTGATAATATAATCCTGGGTTGCATTATTTTTTTAATAGTTATGAATCACAAACAGATGAACTGAAGTTTTGCGCTAGGGCTGCACAATATATCGCAAATATATCATTATTGCAATATCAGCATGTGCAATAGGCATATTGCAAAGAACAGAAAAATATCGCAATTAATGGTCATCTCAGATTTTTGCTACACATGATGCATTTTGTCAATCAAACGGAAGCATGAAGTTTTTGACAAATCAAATAGAGCCCTTCACCCATTTGGCCAAACGGTTGGGTTCTTATAGGAGGATCTTTTGTGACGTCAGTGTTTATGTTTTTCGCATTGCATCATGGGACCTGGGTGGCAACAAACAGCGTATTTTGCCTATATTTCAATTGTTTTGCATGCTTGGAGGAGGATTTAGTGATGCAGATGCATCATTCTTGCTGTGTGGTTGATCGTTTGGCCCGTGGGAGGCTTGATAAAAAGTTTTATTAGAATTTCCTCTGACCGCGAAATACGAAATATATGATTGCGGGTGACCCGACTGTCTGAAGAAAGCCTGGATTCCTGCAGCAACGGAGTTTGTGTGGCTCATTTGTTCTTGGTAAGTGCTTGTAACTAAGTATTTGTTAATAAGATGCTTTTTAAAATATTCATCTTCATGTAGTTTTATATCCACGGAGTCATTTAGTTTTCGCGTTCTGATTCAGGTGTCTCAGCCCGCGATCGTTATAATAATAAATAAATGAATAAGTAAAAAATAACAACACTGATTAATGAAGACTTACCCAGCTTTGCAGTTGCCGTGAGGATTTATCCACCCACAGGTGATGTGAATCATGCTGACTCAGGTGCCGACTTCAGCACGACCACGGCTTTACCGAAGTCACGGCTTCCTGTTTTGCAGAATAGTTCAGCCAAACTTTCCTTGAAACACAATAATCGTAAACCTCCAGACATTTGAAAGCCTTTAACTGTTCATGAGTGAAGGGTCCAGGGCTTTCTGTTGAATAGGAATAAACGTCTCCCCAGCAGCGTTGTGGAGAAAACACCAGCGAATGGGACCAACGTTTTCTGTCATCCCAGAGCTCAAACAGGCTTTAAATAACTTTATTTTTGTCTTCATTATAGATGTTAAGCTTTTCTCTAACCCTCCTCCTGTCTTTAGACGTTACAGTGTTTATATTTTGGGGATTTCGCCCGTAAACTCGCGTGAAAGTGTACTTCGTGTATTGATAGCAGGCCGTCTTCTGCCACACAGCCACTCACGCATGCGCACAACGATGAAAAGATGTCAACAAAGATCCTCCTATAGGTTAGATGCCTTGGTGCCTAGGTGGACGGCACTTCATTTGGATGGCTAGCAAACACCTGAGTTAGCTTAGAGAGCGTCGCAATGTAATGTAAACTTGCATGATTTCATTTTGTTAGTGTATTATTACTAATGATAGAGGATGGAGTGGTGCGTCTAAAGTATGTATAAAAAAACTGCAGATTTAAGTATTTATTCATTTATCGAAAGTAATATCAATATCGCAATGTTAAGCACTGTTATCGCATATCGCAGGTTTTCCTAATATCGTGCAGCCTTATTTTGCACTAATGTCACACTTTGTGATTTATTTAAGAAGCCACACCAGAAAAATTCATAAAGTGGAGCCAAGGGGTCTTTGAAGCCTTGAATTCCTGGTTCAAGACTTCTCTGTGAATGTTTAGGTGAGGACTCAGGCAGATGTTGTGGTTGTAAACACGTTAGAACAATAAAGGTGGTGTAATATTGATAGTATAGTAACTTTAAAAAAAATCTTTTTTTTTTTTTGGTGTTTTAAAGTCACTCATTCTGTTCTCATTCACTGTTTGGCAACTTGAATCTCAATAAATCAAAACATTTCAGTGTGCAAAACATCATCAGTCTTAAGCCACTAATAAATAATCCATTTTGTATCCTGTTATATGGAATTCATGTCATTGAATATAAATAATACAAAAAAGGCTTTTAGACAGACAACAGGTCTTATTACATAAACAAGATGGCACACATAGTCACCTGAGTCATGGCAGACACATTCCCATATATGGTAAATAGACTCCTAAATCTGCTTTATGAACTGAAGATACAGTTCAGTTTATTTATACAGCACCAAATCACAACAAGCGTCGTCTCAATGCACTTTACAAAGTAAACATTCCAATTGAACCTACTTATCAGTGCACTGAGTTCAGCTCATTTTGCCAATTAGCTAAACGTTTCCTATAAGAAAACCCAGCAGACTGCACTGAGGAACAGGCACACAACATGAGACAAGTTCAATATTCAAATAAAGGTTTCAAAGTGAGGCAGGAAAAAAACATGTTGTTCAGAGGGTAAACAAATGAGGGGAAACAGGAAGACGTAAATATAATTTAGCAACAATTGCTACTCTATAAATAAACACCACAAATGACTTGAGTACCTGCTGATTAAATGCTTTGTCCAGAGTTTTCAAAACACAATGAGCTGCACTGACAAAACAGTAAATGTCTGAAAAACAACATGTTCTGGACTATTTCAGCGTGCCATAAAGCAGATGCAAAAGTAAAACGGAATATGACAAATTATGAGTAGAACTAAAGCAAAAATGCATTAAAATATTATGCAATGAACTCCTTTTATAATATCTAAAGCTGTTTTCATACATTTTCAGATGTCAAAATAAAACAGAACAGAGTGACATCAAATCAGTATCATTATGTCAGCTTGAATTAGAATACAACAGATGCTGATTTCTATTTAATCTTCCCTTCTGTCTCAGTTGCTGTCTGACAGTCAGAGAAGTTTTTTAAAACAGCAACAAACTCAAATATATAAAAAGAAAATGATTGGAAAGTGAAAAAGTATAAAAAAAATAAACTGTTAATATTTCCATACAATTTAATATCTATTTTCCAAGTTCTTTTCTCATTGCTTATAGCTTTTTCAGTCTCTATTGATTTTGTTGAATTTGCTTTTGTTACTTCTCCGTATCTCTGGCTTTTAATATTTCTGTATCACTTTTCTTTCATTATGTCTCAATGTCTTCTCTTTTTGTTATTTTTCTATTGTTTTAGCCTTCCCGTATTGCTTTTGGTTTTCTGTGCCTCAGTTGATTTTGCGGTAGCTTTTTCATGACTTATTTTCATCTCTCTTTGTGTTTGGTGTTTTTATTTGACAAGTGCTGCATCTGCAAAACAAGGGAGTTAACTACTCCACTACGTGTAGCCATCAGGCCCAGGAGAGGTTTTAAAGGCACAGTCTGAGATGTTTTTCCACAACAATTTTTTGCTTTATTGCTTGAAACGCTCTTTACATACTGATGGCCACCAATAAATTACATGTTTTGTCAGAAAAAAAAAAGAAATCTCCTTTAAAATGCAAAATCCTGCTCCTCCTTTTCTGATGAGCATGTAAACGCACTGACTGATGGAGTATCTTGTTAGGTTTGCAAATCTTACTTAAGAAGTTATTTTACCTGTTCTGTTAGGATTGGGTACCTACATAGTAATAATAAGGTTGGTGGTGTTTTGTTGAAAGAGGTGGGACACAATCTTATTTACTCAAAAGCAGACGTAGAGCTGAGTCAGAGCCTTAAATCCCCCAGCACCAAGCCTTGGTTTTAGTTTCTACATCAGGTGAAATAACAGCAGGTTGTTCATGTTTTGCAGGTCAAGGCAGATCTTGCAGCCATGCCACCGCCATCTTTTGGAAAGTCATCTTTCGATAGGTTTATTGATCATTTTTAATGCAATTGATAATGCATAATGTTAAAGATTTAGCTCTAGTTTAATCATTTGTCTGCTTGTTAAAAGAATAAATCAATGCACGGATTGATTGGGAGGACGTTTGGAGTTCGGGTAACTCTGTCCTTAGCTGCTCAGCAGAGCTGTGTGTCAGTTCCTGTGTGTCACAGGCGGTGTTGTATCAAATTCTGCTGCACTCAGATTGTGTGACTCTAGGGGAGAGCCTAAAGAAAGGGGTCGGACCTTTGAATTATTTTTTTTCTCAAAATGTATCTTGCTTGAACAACTTTTTCCAAGAACGAAGACTTTGCTTTTTAATCTATGTACACATAAGTAACCTCCTTGTGGAAGATGATGGATGTAAAGACGAGAGACTTTAAAAAAGTAAACTGGTTCCACTCTAACTGCTGGAGTGAACTTTTGCCATCCACAGTCATAAAACTCGAACAATCAAACGTAATTAACAGGAGAAATCTCATTAGCCTAAATCCCAGCATGCCAGAGGATTTGTAGAATAGTATCAAATATTAACACTCATATAATGAATGTAAGGGGGTTTATAGATAAGACGGTCAGCATGGTGAGAACAGAAGGTTTGTCAAATTAGACAAACAGTAGTTTAGTTTTAGCACAGAGCTAATTCCATCAAACTTTATTATTGCATTGTTTGCATCTACAATTGAAAATCCCTGGGAGCAATGCCATCGATTTTTCTAACAATTAATAAGCAATTAATATCTTACCTGCTGTAGATAAGAGTTTCTGGACTGGTCTGGAGAAACACGAGTTCTCATCGGACAGACGTGCTAATGGCTAGTTGGAGCAGAGCCAAGATAAATGTTAACATTTCACAGGAGACATTACTGATTTCAATGCAAAAAGAAGCACAGGTGTATTAATGAGAGCTGTTTCTATTTAAAAGTTCTGCTCATTAGCAGTTTTACAGAACTAACATTTGGCTGCTGAAGTAGATCGCATCCCTCATTAACACACCTGTTTTACAGCAGGGCTGATGAGAAACTCGGGAGCCAAATGTGATCAGATACCAGTGAGTAGAAAAAGCTTGATACTTGAGATGAGGTGCATCAGTTTTGGACCCCCTTGGTAAGAAATAAGAAAAGCAATACTTACGGATGTGTAAAGGTTTGTAAGATAGTATGTGCATGAATTGCTGGTCAGAACTAATCTCTGTTTCTCAAAACCAAAGTTATTCAAACAATGAGTAAAATGGTAAAAGGCTTGGGTTGATGCAGCAGCTTCGGTGACAGACTGATCCACCCTCGCTGTGTGAAGGAGAGATACCGCAGGTCTTTCCTTCCTGCAGCTGATAGACTCTATAATGGTCAATCCTAATATGTAACATCTGTAACATACCACTACAACGGTCATCACCTTCCAATACATGTGCAATACTTACTACTACTACTGTTATTACTACTGTTACTACTACTACTGTAACATACCACTACAACTGTCATCACCTTCCAATACATGTGCAATACTTACTACTACTACTGTTACGATGTGCAATAATTATCAAACTCACAATTCAATAGTTTTTAATTCAAGGTATTTACTTAAATACTTTTGTGTGATATTGTTTGTGTACTACTCGTATTTTACTTTACTTTACCTTACTTACTGTACTTGTGCTGTTGCAATACTGCAATTTCCCCACTGAGGGACAAATAAAGGTATTCTTATTCTTATGTGCTACAACCCCCCAAAGGGCTTTACAACTCATTTACCCATTCACACACACGTTTACTTGCTAGTGATGATGAGCTACGCTGTAGCACATGGTGCCCTGCGTCTGGTCCTAATGTAATCTCTCTAAATCTGCTCCTGTAATTCCTTCGTGTTACTTGTTACTTTCATTTGCAGTCAATACGATTATTGAAGTCACCAATAAAAATAGGATAATCATTTAGTCATTTTCATGACTATGCTAAGCTAAAGCTAACCTAATACTGCCAGATTAGGTGAATGGCTGGGCTGGTTACAAAATGCTTTTCCCCACTTATCTAATTCTGGGGAATATGGTAACAGACTAAATTTCATTTAAGGGTGGAATATCCCTTTAAAGGTGTGGATCACTGAAAAACCTTTTTCAATTATTATTTCTGATTTTAATCAGTCACTCTGAGTTTTTCTTGCAGGCTGAACATGAAAATAGTCTCCTACACCTACCTCCTGCATTAGCTTCTGATAGAAAATAGATGGTGAAACTCTAGGATTTGAAAAGCCTGACAGATCTACATCACACTGTCACTTGACATTCATGGACTCACCCATCTTGGCTTTCGACGGGAAAGGTTGTTGTTGGTTTAGCGTCCAGGAAACAGCAGAGAACGTCTCGGCTAGTAGAAGCTAACTGTGTGTGTGTGTGTTTGAGGGGATAAAACATCAATGTTGCAAAGCAGAGTCAGTGGTAGTCATGTTACTGTGATCCAATCTGAGGCAAGATGGCCAAATATCAGGAAATAAGACTCCGTCATCTGAAGCTCAGCTCTGATGTGGCTTACTTCTAGTTCCTGAAAATGGTGCATCAGGGTTTTTTCTTCCCCTGAGTACGACATCCAAGACATTCATTCCTACTACAGACCACTGCAGATGTGTTGATTAAATGAGTGAACCACATCTTTAAGCCTGATTTTAATTATTACCAGCTATGTGAAGCCCTGACTCTCAGGCTGATGTTACATTTCTGGTTTATTTATTAAAAATAAGCTTTTTACATACAGATTCACAGGTTATGTTGCATTGAAGGACCTAAATAGATTTTGACTGAGGATGAATTTTTGTTGGTGAAAATCTTTTTGTTGAAGAATTGGCAAACAAGCACTTTGAGCACTTTATCGAAAAATACTGAAAATTACAGCTGCTGTAGGACGCATTCTTCCATGTTTTGTTGGAAATAATGAGTGGTGGTTTTCGAAGAGACTGAAGGACAAACCAGAGGGGAGGTCTAGCATTCATCCCAACCAGTACAACACATCCATTCTGGTTTCCTTTCTTTCTCTTGTTGAATAGTCGATCAGTTGAAGGACTGTAATGCAAAAAGAATAAAAAAGTATTGTAGGAATAAAATAATAATAAAAAAACCTGCCAACTTACATCACAGTACTTTTATGTAAGACTCATGTAAGGCTTACAGCCTGTAGTCATTTTGGAGATGCTAATATTTCTCTTTGACAGCATCAGAAAGCCCGGTTGCTCTGACGGTCATCGATCACCGATATTTATGGAGAAAACTGCTGAATCAGACATGTAACTTATTTTACTGCTACAACAGACTGAAGAATATCAATGCCCACGGTGAGAGAGAATGAGGTGGAGAGGAATTAGTGAAATGATTAAGGGAAGATGTAGCTTGTTTTCATTAAGGAGTGGTTGATAACATCGGATGATTAATCACAGTTCCTTCTTTAATTCCCTCCATGAGCTGGTTGAGTTCTGCAGCAGCCGTCCTCAATAAACTATTTTCTCTTCGAATTTAACAATTTAAGGTGAAAAAAGTGAAAATGTTTAGACGTGTGAATTTACAGTCTGACCCCTGAAAACATTGTGAAATGTCGGCATTATGGCAAAACAGAACCGAGACAAGCGGTATGAATGGTGTCTTTGAAGTTTGCCCTAATTGTTAAATCAAAATGATGAAAAAAACAACCTAGTTTTGTCCTTTTTGTTTTTTTGAGATGCATAAAAAAGGGCTTGCACAAAGTGAAAGCTTAAGTTACTCCATGTTTTTAGTGAACTAGGGCACGCCGCTCTTACAACAGCCTATACGCCAGGCTTGGCTTGATTTCCCCAGAGATACGAAAGCTATCATATCACCTAGCCCTTTCTTTCAACTCCTTCCCAGTTCAATTTTAGCCAGTACAAACAGCGTTCAAACCCCTGCTTTGAGAGATTCAAAGAAATGGCTTTAAACTCCAAATAATCATGTTGGAGAAAACATCTCAGTCTCAGATCCAGTCCAGAGTGTGCAGCACGGACGTCATAAAGCTCTTGACAGGACGAATTACTCTGCCGGTGCTCTCTGCAGCAAGAAAGGAGAAGTGGGAAATTAATTAGGTTTAAAGAAAAGTGTTTGTCTGACTTTTCACTTGAATGGTGAAGACTGCTCTGCTTCCTGTCATCCTTTTAATTTTCCTTTGCAATGTTTGAAATTTGTTCTGACTCTCCACCGTGCAATCGAAAACCACACAAAGGAAAGGATTTAGGAGTGCACCCAATGAATGTTATACTCTAACATTTCTGACGGGTGTTTGAGTGTGGGTTTCACACAAAACATGTTAAAAGCGTTCTAAACTTAGATTGGCTGAAGTGAAAATTAAAGTTCCTGAATACAAATGGGGCTAAAAGTGAAGGTTTTTCTTATCAAAGAAGTGTTCTACGGTTATCATCTCCTTAATTCTGGGAAGAAAAAAAATACCCTTTTGAATATAAACTTTTAGAATTGAATTAGGGAAACACAAATTAATATTTGTTTGTTTCTTTTATTATTTAATATGTTATGGCTGCCAGGCTCTTGCCTCAGCACCATGGACAGCTCCACCTTGCTGAAGCCAGACTTCAGCACCATGGACAGCCCTACCCTGATGCAGCCAGACTTCAGCACCATGGACAGCTCCACCATGCAGCTGCCAAACTTCAGCACCATGGACAGCTCCACCTTGCTGAGGCCAGACTTCAGCACCATGGCCGTCTCCACCTTGATGCAGCCAGACTTCAGCACCGTGGACAGCTCCACCATGCAGCTGCCACACATCAGCACCATGGACAGCTCCACCATGCAGCTGCCATACTTCAGCACCATGGACAGCTCCACCCTGCAGCTGTCACACTTCAGCACCATGGACAGCTCCACCCTGCAGCTGCCATACTTCAGCGCCATGGACAGCTCGACCTTGATGCAGCCAGACTTCAGCACTATGGACAGCGGCCGGCTGGGTTGCGTGCACCCCTCCTCCCTTTTCATGTACTCAGAAGCAGCTGTTGCAGTAGTCATCATTCGGCTCTTTCCGATTACAAAGAGTGGTTTCTGCTACCCATATCAGAGGGAATAAAACACAGGCCGCCGTCTCTCTTTCAGCGTTCTTGGTGAACCAGGAACAGCACGTTTATTTCCGCATACTCAACTCAAATAACATTCCGGTGCACGCAGGCACGCCCCCTTGTCACGTGACATGACTTTGCTTCACACAAATACTCAACAGCAGCAACTGCAACCTATGTGTTAATGACCTCAATCACAGAACACTCACTCCTCACCTCAGGTATCTTCCCTAGATCCGCTTCCACCGGAACCAGAAACCCACAATGCCAGAGGAAATGAGAAAGAGCTAAACACCATTCATCATTTTGTAGTAGTTTCTCGGGTTCCTTTTAGCTTTGCAAATAATGTGGAAAACATGACCTCTTCATTGGCATTATCAGTCGACCTTTAGTATGTATCACTGGAAAGATTGTAAGTGGGTAATTTATTCCATCTTCTAATGTTTAACAGAACCAATAAGGCAAGGACAACTAACATAACTCCCAAGATTGCAGACAAACACGTCATATTTTGTTTGGTAAAAAGGCATCCAAATCAAAAACAGTGAGGCCAAATTTTGTATTATCATATTTGCTGACCTGACCTCATGAGACAAGAAATTCCTTACTCAGGACCAAGTAATTCATATTCTGTCAGAAAAAACAGAGAGTGTCCACTGCCAAGAAGCTTCTTATTAAAACTCTTCTGTAAATCAAGCATGGACAAGTCCTGGCCTTATTACACTGAGGTTTTAATAAAGCTGTCAATTCTTAAGATTGCGCTCGTGACCTCGTTTTATGTGAGCCATTTTAATGTTCTCGTGGGATGGGTTTCTAAAGCTTCATAAAGCCGCTGCCAAATCATCACACTTCATCAAACACCTATCGCCTTTACCCTCAACTCTGCATTCACGATCTTTCTAAACATATTCTTAACTGTTTCACGACACATGACAACTACTAAGGGCGTTGCATTTGGTGCTAAGGTAAAGCATCTGCAAATTCCTTGGTGTAAACTCAAACAACAAAATACCTGAAAAGACTGAAAATGACTAAATCAAATAAAAAAGATTAACTTTTGCTCACATTTTGTTTTTAGAAACAAACTGAGCAACGCTTGATTAGTAGAAATCAAATTGTGGGCAACAAAAAATAAAAATATCCAGCAGGATGCTGTGGGTTTCTAGAAACCTGAACATGACTGCATCCTGCTTTAATCCTCGTTAAAAGAAAGTCTGCACAGCGCCAGTAGCTACACATGCACAGCCCAATCTAATTCTAATAACAAACTACAGAGAGCAAATAAATATATCCTCTAAACCAGCGAGATGAAACAAACTGGATCCTGGGCCTGCTGAACACACGCTGCACTTCAAGGCTGTTTTTTTTTTTTTTCCTCCCCTATGGCATAACGACACACGCATCGGCAGCTAGATTCAAACAACCAGCCTGGCAGGTTTGCAGCTGCGGTGACTAATCTACTGTATAGAACAAATGATGCTTTCTGAAATTTTCGGTGCTCCTACTGCTGACAAATTTGAGCTGGATCTGTGCTGCAGACTGCCTGTGAGCTAACTTCTGCAATGGCTCATTCCTATTGCTTTTACTTTATAAGTCGAATATTTTAGTTGCAAGTCACCTCTGTACTTGGTTTGATATAGTAATATGGTCTGGCCCAGCTGGGGACAAAACAAGGGCTGGTAGATTTACCAGACTAAACAATTTAATGGAGTTTAAAGCAGAAATCAACAACAGCTCAGTAAACAAATATAAAAAGATTGTGCTCCTAACTAGAGCAATTTAAAACTTTCTATCTAGTGGAAAACAAACAAACAAAAGTCTGTTTGTGATGCGCTGCGCTGTCTAATCAGCTATAAATACACTGCAAGTGTCATTGTTTGATGTGTATATTTTCAAACCCGCCCCTGAAGTCGTCGTCTTGACCTGATTACAGCTGATTGTCTGCACCTGTGCCTGTCATTATTTAAACTCACCTGTTCCCCCAGTAGACACCAGGCTGTCTGCTGTTGTTGTTCCTGGCACAGAGGTCTAGACTGAGTGTTCCGTTAATGTTTTGACCCACTCGACGCTGACTTCACCTCCTGCCTATTTCCTGTGCTCTCTTTGCGTTTTGTGGCTGGAGTGAGAGGAAGAACGATGCATCAAGGCTGCTTCGGTTTGTCCTGGTGAAGAAGAAGCTGAGCTGGAAGTTACAGCAGTTATGGACTGATGGTTGCCTCTGGTCTCTGTTACCATTTGGGGATGACACGAATGCAAATCTGACGTGAAGTCACCAGATGTTTTCCACCTGGTACTTCTGAGAAACTGTCTGGATGATGAACTGGGTGTTCTCCCTTTTCTATAATACACAATCCACCTCCCATCTATCTGGTCCTGCATACAGATCCGATCTCTGAACCACTTGTATCCTTGTCCAGCCTACTTGTGTCTTCTGAGTTATTTTTGGAAAATTCCACCTAGTTTCCCTTCACCTTGATCTACTTTCTGCCACAGCTGTTAGTAAATCTCTCAAACCTTAAACCTGTCATGTCTTTTCTGACTCCATTATCATAAGGATTAAGAGGAAGTCGCACCCCTAAAGCTACTGGACTATAAACAATAAATTATTTTAAAAACGTGGGAAAGGGAAGTAGGCTAAATGTCTTGTCCAGCTTTTGAGTATGAGGATTAAAGGATCTGATTATATATTTATAGTAATAAAGGAGAATTAAATGTCTCAGCTAGAACAAGCAAATGCTGCTGTAGACAAGACACATTAAAAAACAAGCTTACACAACGACAGGTTGCATCTGTAGTAGGGAGCCAGGTGAGCAAAGAGCATCTCTGATTGGTCCACAGGGCTGGTCTAAACACAGCAGGTAACAAGCAACAAAGGAGGCAGGACTAGCTGGTGATATTCTGCTATTGGTCTCCGCTTCGTCATAGTTTTAGCCTCCTCATCGAGCTCAACCAGCAACAGCCAAGCATGAGTGCTCCCCCCGCCCGCGGCTGGGCGGAGGTCCGCCTCCCAGACTATCCAAGACTCTTTATAAGACACACGGCAAATCAGCGTAATATTACCTCAACCGTGTGTCTTATAAACGCACATTAAGCCTATTGGCGCAACAGCAGGTGGTGTCATGATCACGTGATAAATTAATGCCGAGCTCCAGCCGGGAACTAAAAATGAAAGTTAAGTTTCTTTTTGTTAACAGAACCAGCTGAGATGAGCGATGCAGAGCACCGGGAGCTTTTAGAGCTGCCTGCAGCTCAGATCATCTGACAGCTCACAGGGACACCGCATCGCTGCCACCGCTCAGCGATCCACGTGATCCCGGACGCCGCCTTCTCCCAAAACTCCCAACTCCTTGATCCCTGCTACGCTTCGCTCAGCGGAGCCGACACTAATATATCCCTCCACTGCATACTGTAACCCTTTTGCCTCGATCTGGATGATATTGAGGATGAATTGCTCCAAAAAATGTCGCTGACACGCATCTGTCTACGTCTTTCCATCACGGAAATCTGCAGAGCTGCAGTATTTGATCCACTTATTGTCGGACTTGCCAACAGTAACTAAGGGGGGCGGGGCTCTGCGAAAGGTCAATTGCATTTTTTTACGGGGTGGGCGTCGGAATGAGCCCCCGCACCATGAGAACAAACATCACGTGTCTAAAGCTGATCTTCATCCATGTATGTCACACATCACGTGATCTGCAAGCTGAAAATCAATGAATTAGGAGTTTGTTTTGCGCCGCTGCTGTGAAAAAAGCGATGCGCCAACCGGAAATGCTTCTGCAGCTCACGCTTCGACAACAGATTGTGAAAGAACGGATAACGCTAGAAATACGGTGGTTCTTCCTGATGTAAGAAGTGAGTCTACTCTTTCTTTTGGTAGTTTTGGCGTTTACATGATCATAGAGCACAATGTTCTGTGACTCTTCAAAAAACAGTAAAAACACTCAAAAACGCTGGCAGTCAGGGGCTTTCTGATCAGAAAACGGCTGGCAGTGAACAAGTTAATGCACTTTAACAAAATGTAGATCAAGAAGTCCTCTGACAGCGCTCAACATCTGTTGTATCTGATCTGATAGATTGGGAAGTGACAGTAGAACCTGGAAAAAATATAAAGTTAAAATATTATTATTGTGTCTCGTCCCTACAGGTGTGTGTTAGTGTGGGTAGTTAGTTGTGTATGAAATCATCAGGGAGTATCAGTTTATTTCTCCGATCCCCCTTTGCTGTCAATCACAGAGTCCTCATTTATTGCCCACTCCATCATGAATGAAGATGTTTAAAAAAACATCACAACTATTTGATATTCATTTGTAGTGAAAAGTGTGGGGTGGGGTATTAGATCAAGATTACCTCCCACTGTAGTCACTGTGAGGAGTTTAGGGGTAGGTCAAGCACCTTCATCTCTCTCATTTATCGAGTCATGTGTTAGCAACTCTTTGAATTCCCACAGAGGTCCTGTTTATCACTGCTCCCATGAGTATGTAGACATGTAATGTTAAAACTGGGCTTACAACAGCTCTCTGTCTCATTCAGAACTACATAGTTCTTGGTGTTTATGGGTAGAGAAAGGCTAACAGCAAGTCAGACTGCAGGATTGTATGGTTATAATTCTTCTGACATAGATCTTCTGTTGGGAATTTAATATATATATATATATATATATATATATATATATATATATATATATATATATATATATATATATTGTCTGAGGTGAAACATGATTCACTTGTACTCTGCTAACAAGATGTCAAACAGAAAACAGAAGTTTTGTACCACAAAACAATGAAATCAGCTCCGTTTTTTTGAAATAGATGTAACAAGCTGTATTTTAAAGACTACAGCTTTCACAGTAAACAGCTGACACACACACACACACACACACACACACACACACACACACACACACACACACACACACACACACACACACACACACACACACACACACACACGCTCCTGTCACAAGAGCCAAAGCGCTGGAGCACATGACATTTTCAAAGACATAGATTAATTGGTAAACGGAAACTTTGTCCCTGTCCCTGGTTAGGAAGCTAATGTTTCCTTATTAATTCTGTAATTAATGAGAGCAACATGGTTACTATGTGGAAAAAGCTAAAAAAGGTGCCTGAGACGTTTCTTTCTTGCTCAGTCAATTAGGAACTAAATTGCTTTTGATTTATCTTCTATCAGGTAAAAGCAAAGAAAGAAAATACCTAATGTTGCCTTTTAGCGAGACCAAGATTAATTACAAGAAATTTAGCTATCCCGATATTTTTGAAAAGAGTATAAGAAAAAATGTGCATTGAGAAGGTCAGAGAATAAAAGGCAAAACATCTGTGTGTGTGTGTGTGTGTGTGTGTGTGTGTGTGTGTGTGTGTGTGTGTGTGTCTAGATATAGATACTGTCTATCTATCTATCTATCTATACACACACACACACACACACACACACACACACACACACACACACACACACACACACACACGCACAAACACACACACACTGGGTCCACTGTCATGCATGATTCTCCAGAAGCTTGGATTACATTGTTGACTCCCAATGGGACCTGTTCTGAATGACTGAGTGGATACTGTAAACCTTCTGTTCTTCACATTTAAATAGAGAATCCAATGCTAATATACACAAATAGACCTAAATTTAGTCACAATCTCAGTTGAGTGGCTCATCTAACCTGTCCTTGAGTGTCTTCCCGTAGGTGAGTGTTTCCCTGAGCAGCGGGCACACCTGCAGCAGATTCCCTCATCAGTCCTCTGGGGAATTAAGGAGCAGCAGGGCGACTCCTCTCTGCTGGATGATTACTCTCGTTGGGTAGCTGCTAGCCTCAACAAGCCTTCTTGTGCTCATGTCTTTCTAGTGTGTTGGAAAGGTTTTTATTAACTTTGCACTCCTGTTTGTTTCCAAATTTATTTGACTCATTTCCACCTCCCATAACTTCTGGAAGATGCTCAGCAGCCACGTTCTGCTGCATGACCGCCTGCTCTCAGCTGCTCACCTGTTAACCTGCTGTCACTTCCCTCCTGGATTCCCTCTCCTTGGATCCTTGGATCATGACAGCTTTGTGCCTATGCACATTATATAATAGTTGAATCACATCTTTAAGTTTCAAAATTGAAGCGCCTCATGATTTTTATCTTGAGAGTCGCTCTATAAAAAAAATCTCTTCTTGATATTGAAACAGTCATTGTGTCTGAGGATGTCTTGGATGCTTTTCACGTGTGTACATGTTTTTTTTTCAGACAGGAGTTGTATAATCAAAGTGCTGTATCTGTGTATTGCTTATTTTATGATGAATATCTGCTTTTTGTTGACTCTGTGTGTGTGTGTGTGTGTGTGTGTGTGTGTGTGTGTGTGTCCTTTTTGCATTAGTGAACTGGGGAATTGTGCTGTGCAATTGCGCTTTTATGCTTTACCATCAAAAGCTTCTAATCGTTTCAGCTGTGCCGAAATGTCACGCAGCTCAGAAAGCGTCACACGTCATCTATCACGTGACCTGAAAGGAACGAGTAGCGCTCCGGCTCCCAGCTCCATAACACACTGCTTCAGTTTGACAAAGCAAGCTTTGGAATCTCCATCGCCTGGCTCATCATGATATTAAACACAATATAAGAATATCTGGGTTTGGGGACTTTTACCCAAACAAGAGTAATGTATGTTAATTCTCATCAACTTTACCAGAGTTGGGCATATTTTCATCAGGCTGTTATTCTTGTAAACAAAAAACTTAATGGCACACTTGGCAGTTTTGCTTGCTTTCAGCACACCTTAGCGTCTGTTATTATCTGTGGGCAAAGCAAAAGTGGAACTTTTCTCCTCGCTGTACGTTCGTCTTTTTAGCACCTTAGTCTAACTGCTGAAATGTCTCCTCAGCCTTCAGTTTCTACAGGAGCGGTTCAAGTCCACAGGAGGCGGCCTGCCACTCTGAAGTTGCAAATGCGGTATTCTGGCCACAGAGGGCAGTAGGGGTCTGAGTGACATTTCATTAACCTTGTAAAGGGTCATTTTCGCACATACTGGCTCAAGAAAATGCCTTAAAATATGAAAAAGTTGCATAGTATGGCTTTAAACTCTGTTCTGTTTTTACCACCTACCTTCTTTCTCCTGTCTTTATTAAACCTCATGCATCACACTTTCTGCACATACAACTCAGGTTTCTATCTGTCAAAAGTCTGTTTATAAGTAGTCTCCAGTCTTCATTCTGGACCCGCCCCCCTTGGGCTGAAATCATAAAGTCAGATTCTGTTAACGCCTCTACATCAAATGGTAAATATGTCCTCAAACTCTGCTGGAAGCCACCCTCCTGGTGTGTGTAAAAAAAGAATACAACAGAAGGGTGATGAAGCAATGATCGTTGGAGGGGTGGCCCTTTAGAAATGTAGCGTGTGACAGGAAGAGTCAGAGGACACAGAGGGACTGACTTACCATCGCATGAATGCCAGCAACGATGAGAGGCTTCTGGTGGAGCTTTGACAGTCACTAGAAGCACATCCATGGCCCATTGGGAACGTAACCATGTAGTTAAAGCTGCACCACTACAAGGGGCTTTTCTCTACGTGTTCCTTTGAGGTAGTATCAGCCTTGTTGAAGCCATTCATCCATTCATTCTCTATACCAGCTGCAATATGCTTCCCTGTAATGTTCTTTAAATGTTCGTTGCTGCTTTCATCTCTGCATGACTTTAAATGTTTGAACTATGCTCTCCTCAGACATTGATAAATGGCTTCCTTGTTGAGTAATATAGTTGCATGTTACATTATCAAATATTCTCCCTTGAAATATTCTAATCCGTTCACAGAAGCATAGTAATTCCAACACATGCTGATCTGAGATGATACATTTTTATATTTATAGATATCATGATGAAAAAGTGATTATAACGATCCTACACAAGGATTAGTTTTGACAAAATCATTAAAGGTTTAAGCAGCAAAGAGCTTGGAACCAGCACTGGCTTTGTGACAGAATTGTGGTTTTTAGTTTAAAAGGCACGTTAGATCGTAAATTGAAAGTGTAGCTTCTAAGTGGGTTATTTTGGAAGGATTATTAATAATGAATATCTTATTTTTGTAGCGATAATCTTGTAAGTAATACATGTGCAGTGGTTTTTGGATGTGGAGACTTATATCCTGATAACCGGACATCTTGTCTCTGATTGGCTAACAGCAACGCAACTCTACCACTGACTCTGCTTGCTTTTCAACGTTGATGTTTTATCTCCACAAATAACACAAGCCTAGAGGAGTTCTGCTGTGTGGTGGAGCTGCTAATGCTAATGGTTAGCTTCTACTTGCTGAGATGTGTTCTTCTCTCTAATGGTCTCTAAACTCACCCATCTTCACTCGCAACAAGGAAGGCTGTTGGTTTAGTGTTCAGGAAACAGCAGTAGTAGAAGCTAACCTTTAGCATTAGCAACTCCACAACATGGCTGAACTCCTTCAGGCTTGTGTTATTTGTGGAGATTAAAAATCAATTTTGCAAAGTAAATGGAGTCAGTGGTAGAGTCATGTTGCTGTTAGCCAATCACAGGCTATCAGGAAACAAGACTCCAAATCCTGCCATCTGAAGTTCACCTCTGCTCTGGCTAACTTCTAGTTCCTGAAACAGGAGCTCACGAGCTTTTATCCCACAGAGATCGACTCACAAGACGTTAATTTATACCAGAGAACACTGCACGTGTTGAAAAAACAAGGGAACTTGGTCTTTAAGAAAACAAGCTGCTATAAACTGAGAAGCACGACACTGAGATCTGGACTATCACTCTAAATATCTGAAGACTGATAAAGATATTGTATGATATAAGGCAAAGGCACATCTTCATTAGCTAACATTTTACCATGAACAAAAGTTTCCCATTATAGTCAAGATTATCTTTACTTTGGGCTCATGTGACATTCACAGAACAATGGGATGTCAAACCAAATGCACTAATTTTTCTTCTTTATTAGGATCAGTCATGGTCCGCTCACTCGTTTGAAGAGTGTTCATTATAAATGTGGCAGCTAGTGCTTATGAGTTCAATGAGTAATTTTTACATGGATGTCTTGAATTTGACTTTGGGTGAATCTTCAAGGGTTCTATAGCTCGAAACAATTCTGCTGTTTGAAAAAGGTTCATTAGGCAATTAGAATGTTTGGGGGAATTAATCTGCATCACTCTCGGCAAGCAAATGGTTGCTCACTGCGGGGGTGTGTTGGTGCCAGAATACTTGGAAAGATGATTTAATGTTTCCATTTGACTGCCGGCCTGCAACAATGTCACATTAATTGATTGAATCCATTCTGAACCACTAACTCGATTGAAAACATTGTGTGCAGTGCAGCTGAACAGATCTTGAGAGCAGATAGAGGGCTTGAGGCATCCCCTCATTTCCTGTGAGAGCATGTTGTGTCAGAGCATTTATTCTTTCTAATGGGTGTCTGACGATGATGCCTTCTACTTCCATCTGCCTCTCACAGGCTAAAAGGCCGACACGTGGGTGTTACCAGTCACGGCCCTAAAGCCCAAACAGGCTTTTCAACATAATATGGTCAAGATTAGGACCAAAATCAAACTCACGCAGTCTTAGACACTTTACTGACTGAGAATGTGTTTTAGCATGACTTCTTTGTGAACAAAAACCACAAAATTCATCCCACTTATTTTATTTCAAGCATCATTTAATAAAACTATTAAATATTTCAAAATATATATTTCAAGCAATTAATTTCTGCACCAAAATCTTCAGCAAACATCTGCCTGATGTTCCCCAGAGCTAAAGTAATGGATGTGGGTGCACCACAGGCCGAATTAGCTAAACCCTTCCAGGAATCTGAGACACTGTCATATAATTAAAGCAGCGTGTAACAAAGAAAGCCATTTATAATTAATAACCTCACCGTGAACACAACTTTTATCAGAATATGAAACTTCTGTTATTTACTTCTGATTGCTCTTGATTCCATAAAATAATATTTTATTTTAGATGGTCAGAAGTTAAAGGCACACGTTGGTAGTTTAGCTTGATTTTTTCACTCTCTAGTGTCCATTATTAATTATCTGTGGTCAAAGTGAAAGTGAAACTTATCTCCTCGCTGAGCGTTTGTCATTTTAACACCTTAATCTAATTGCTGAAATGTCACCTCAGCACCAGTTCTTTTAAGTCCAGCAGGAGGCGGCCCGTCACTCTGAAGTTGCAAGTGCGGTATTCTGGCCACAGAAGGCGGTGGGGGTCTGAATGACATCTCATTAACCATGTAAAGGTCATTTTAGCACATACTGGCTCAAGAAAATGATTTAAAAATGTGAAAAAGTTGCATAGTATGGCTTCATACAGCTCATGGAGGCTTGTGACCTTCCTCAGAGCTGAGGGCTCGTTTCTTGGATCTCTTGTTATAAAACAGCCTCCAAAATGCTGAGCAAGACCACAATGATTCTATCCAATATTCCTACAACATTTTCTGAGTCGTCCTGTCAGTTATGCTGCAGCTGCAAGATGTGATGCAGCTTGTCAGGTTGCTCTCAGTAGTCCTCTGGTGAAGGCAGGTGAGGACAGAGTGCAGGATTTTCTTTTTTTTAGCCTCCTGAGGAGCTTTTGAGCTCTCTTGGTTGGAACTCCCGAAGAGCCCCTCGGTGCTGCTTCTGACCATCTTCACGGGGAGTTATAAATGTTTTTTGTTCTGAAGTTACTAATCAGCTCCTTGGTTTTTGACCTCAGATGTTCCAGCAAGTGTTAGATCGAGGTATAGGATGAGAGTCGATACATGTAAAATGCTTCTCTTGGCCAGAGTTTATATGCAAATGATTGCAAATTTGATTAATTGGAATTAGAGGAGCAGAAAAGCTTCAATGAGTTGCAACAAATGTTATGTAATTTTTTTTGTCCTTCATAGCATAAATTAATTCTGTAAAATTTGAGACCATAGTGGCCTTTAATAAATATTAGCTCTGAAATTCTGCTATGGCTGTTCATTTTGGCCTGCCAGATTATCAGTGCCTGTCATCTGATCAGCTTTGAACACTTCATGGAGGTTCATTTGATTGGCTTAGGGGACAGATTATAATTTTAATCTTTTTTTTTCCTTTTTTCTCCCATTTTTATTATATTTTTTAATAATTTCTTTTATTTTTATTGTTCTTGTGAAGCACTTTGTGATGTTTATCTGGAGAGGCGCTGTATAAAAAACTGGTTTCTTCTTCTATGTGGAGAAATGATAGAATATGGAGTCAGTGTTCTTTACAAAATGATGTATTTTTAACAATTTGTGGACTTTTTTTCAATAAAAGACAAAAATAAAGTGGTGAATGCATTTTAAAAAGCAGGATTCTCCCTCATTATTGAGTTGGTAGTAAAGCTACCGTGTGTGCTTGAGTCATTTACCAGTATTCATAGTGAAGCTTCGTCACTGTGTCCAGTCTTTGTCCTCAAGGTCCACCATCCTGCATGTTTTAGATGTTTTTATTCCCACTGACCGTGATTTGAACTAAAGGGGGGAAAACAGGCTTTTGCAGAACTTGATAAAATCCTGGTGTGCACTGAAGCACGTGTGTAGGATCAGAATAACAGCTAAAACATGCATGATGGTGGCCCTGGAGGTCACTGCTCACTGCTCCTCTGCATTGAAAAGAGTCGAAAGAGGTGGTTCCTGCATCTGATTTGCATTTCTCCTTGTCGGGACCTTTAGACACATTTTACTGGTAATGGAAACCAGGACAGAACCAGAATTCCTGGAGGGATGTTGCTTCTGGCTCAGAAATAACTAACACCCAGAAGGAACTGGAGAGTCACTCGGGAGAAGAAACAATTAAATAATTTTAATAAAATGACTGCATTAATGATACATTTGGTCTTGTGGGACATGGTTTGTTCCATGATTCTCTGTTAAAGGTATAGATGTGTGTTTGTATCGATTAATGAAGTTTTCTTGAGATTTTTAAATATGTAACCCTCATCTTGAACGCTGAAATCTTGCATTCACTTGTGAAGAAAAAACCTCCAGACTGATCCATCTGAGATTAAACTGGGAGCACAGGCATGCAGTCAATCTGACAGTCAATAGTATACTGAGCCGCAGGCCACTGACCTTTTGTCAGACCTTGCATATACAGTTGGCACATGCATTATCACTATGCAAACAATGCAATGCCAGCTGTGGACTTGTGCACACTATAATTACAAGGCACCAAGGTACTGTCTGTTTTCTATATATTGCTTTTTTTTCCCTTTCAGACTCCTGTGAAGGGGTGGATGTGGTTTGGAACAGCAGGAGCAGTAGTGTAGAATGCTAATTGTTTTGAAGGGCAGAGGATTCATTGGTTGTTATGGTAACAAGAGACTGTGCACAGGAGTTGAGAAGAGATGCAGCCAATAAAAAAATGGAAGGTGAAGACATAAAAAGAGAAAAGCAACCAGTGTGACAGACAAAGACAGAGAAATAGATAAATTGATGAATAGATACACAAGAAGATGAGAAACAGAGATTTACTTTAGTAAAACCCACACAGTTGTGTTCATAGATTTTTTTCTTCTACCTCTTAAGGGACCTTAGATGGTAAAGGTTAAGACTACAGTGTGTTAAAGAAAGAAACGACTCGCTTTGACAAAGAGGCTGATGACAGTGAGGAGAAAAAAGTTTTAAGGAGAGAAATAAGCAGACAGTGACACGTAAAAGAAAAACGGATTTTCACAACTGATAAAGCAAAAGGAATCATTTGAAGAAACAAAACCATGTGAGCACATATTAACTAAGAACATGGCTTTCCACTAAACATGTCTGCACCTCTAGATTGATTATTGCCTCGCTGTCAGACGCGACTGAGTTCAGAAAGTAGCTAAAATGCTACTGTACGTTAGCTCTGCAGACTTTAAGATCACCCCCCCACACACCTCTCTGCTTCAGTAGGCAGACGGAGTGTAGCGGTGTCCCGTTTGAGCTGTAACAGCTGGTGTTCATGCATGTTTTCAGTCTCTAAAAGCCCATAAAAAGAGGATTTGCGCGAAAGGATCGCATTCGTCTCAATGTAAACAAACGCGGACCGGAAGTTGCTTTCATCTTTTGCACAAAGCATCACGGGCCGTGAGAATAACGTGGATAGGCTACGACCCCACATTAAAGAGTTGATCCTGGGTGTACCGTATTGTCAGGATCTGCTCCTGTAGCCTCCTGTGTCTCTGGTCTCTCGTCTCCCTTGTTAGTGTTGATTGAACTCACCTACCCTCGATACCTTACCCACCTGTTTCCCTGATTATCTTCATGTATTTAAACCTTCTGTTTGTGCTGGTCTGTGTCAGATCCTCGTCTTGTCTTCCTGTCATGTCATCCTGCCACTATTTTAATAAATCAGTTATTTTTTACCTGTACCTGCTCTGCTGCATTTGGGTCCTAACAACAACGCTGCATCATGACACATATGGGATTGTTGTGGGAGTGTGCTGCTGATATGCAGTGCTTGATGAGGACAAAGGAGAATGGGAGGGTAGAAAATATCAGGGACAACCCTATTGGATTAGATGAGATTATAGCAGCATTGTGATGCTTTATATTTGAGTTGTCTAAACTTTGCTATGTTCTTCCACGCTGGGTCCTAATCTAGTATGAGGGGATCTTTAATTTAGTAATAATGCATTTAATCATGCAATGATCCTTTGTAGTGTTTAACTAGAGAAAGAATTCTGAAACATATCTGGAGAAACTATGTCCACTTTGATAAACTGGAAGGGTGTAAAATGATATAAACCAGACTGGAACCAATTAACAGTTTAGATGTGTCAGCTGCCAGTTACAGAAACTGCAAATGATTCCCCAAACCTGCTCTGTTCATTGCTGAAGTCCTTCTTTGATTAGGAGCTTTTGGACACTGAAGCTGACAGGAGTGAAAAGAAGAGGATAACAGGGTGACAACCTGAGCCATCTAGTTGGCACTTTGGAGGTGACAGCTCTGGACACATTCTGGAGACATTAAAACTCTAATTTGGTGGGAAAAATGTGTCCTGAAGCACCCTTTCTAACTAAAAGACATGTTACAGATCACATTCATTACAGCTACCTCTTGAAGTTTTTTATTTTTTCATTGTTGGGCCACGATAACAAGCTGTCACTTTGAAAACATCTAAAGCTTAATGGGTCTAAATGTCTTTTCTGTGTGCAGATAATCCCTGTTTTCTGTCCTTTTTTCGATGGGTCTTTTCCCACTAGTGTTATTATATTAAATTACATTTTATTTAACTAGAAATGTGGATATAAGCCTTTAAATCACTTTTCCTGCATTTTACTTAGACCCCAGAACAAATGCTAAAACATATTTATGCTCACATTGAACCACATCGAGCCACTTTAGGGCCTCCAAGACTCCCAAAGGGGATCTTTGTCAGGAGTGGCTCGACATTTCGCCACTGCGCTTTGGAAAAATGCAAACACAACATGCTGTTTGTCTTTTGAAAGTTGTTTTATTTTTTTTGTAACTCTGTTTGCTTTTTCCGAGGCAGGTGTCTGTGCTCTTGCTGCTGTTGATTGTTCCCTTGCACAACAGCTCCCACCCTGTGTGATTTTAGACTTTTCCATCGGCGAGAGACATCAGTCAAGAACCTTTACTTATTAAGTCAAGGTCCTGGATGTCAATCTCTACTCTAAAGGTAAAATGCAGCTTAAAAATCCTGAAGCTCTCCTGATTAGGCAGATCGTTTTAAAGAAATGTAATGACTCATTTAAAAATGATTGAGAAGGTGGGGTATTCCATCACACAGGTGCTGATTTCTACCAAAATAAGTTCCTGAACCTTACTTGTATTTTTTTTAAAGATACACACTCAGCTCTTGCTCTGAGATGATAAAAATCCTTATTTAGTTTCTCACCAAATCTTTGGATTTTTGTTCATTTCTTGAATTTGAGGAAATTAAATGTGAAGAATCTTGCTTCCTCTAGTAATTTCCATGCTAAAAGCTTTGACAGAGAGAGTTTTTGGGATCTCTGTCATTTGGACACCCATCAAAAGGTCATTTACATTTGAAAAGTTGAGTTGCTTTAAAAAAAATAAACAGAGAGAATCAGAAGAGACTCTTTGTAGCTCAAATTTGAGTATGTGTGCTCCCTTTCTTAATAAGTGTTTGGAAGATGCTTGATAGGAAGGAAACCATTCCAGTTTTCAGCACGTCCCTTTTTAATTTACTATAATTTTGAAAAAGTTGGATGGCAAACTGAAAGGAAAAGAGGTGGGAGAACTGAGATGCTTCCTTTAAAGTCTAGCACAAGACAAAATCTAGGAAAACTTATCAAAATCTCTTTCCTGCAACTACAGGAGGTCAAATATGTGTTTTTGTGTTTTGTTCATAGCTTCACCCTTGGTAATTGGGTGTGTCTCCTTTTTTGTAGTTAGTTTTGTAGTTGAATCCATTGTTATGATTTGGTTCAAGACCAAACCATTAAGATCCTGAAACAAGACTACTTCACAGGGTGACCAGGTTCAGCCTTGGAGATAAGGAGAGCAGCTCTGTCATGTGGGAGGAGAACAGGTACTCCTCTGCATCCAAAGGAGTCAGCTGAGGTGGTTCAGGCATCTGATTGCAATCCCTTATGCTTTCCTTCTGTTTTCAGGGCTGCTTCCACTGAGTAGACATGCAGAGTCCAGCTCAGAACTCAATCAATGGTTTCATTTTTTGTGGTTCTTCATTAAACACAGAGCAAAAAGAGGTCGTTTTTACCTTTGCCGACATTACCAACACAAACAAAGCGCAATTAACTAAGGAAAACAACAAGTAACAACAAAAAAAGACAAACCAAAACAAAGAACCAAAAAACCAGAGAACACCGAGCCAAAACCAGTAATAACCCTTCCATACAACAAAGGCATAACAGAAAACATAACAGTGATGAAAAAACACAACATAAACACACCAACAAAACCATATATGACAGAAAAAGTCTAGTACACCCAAAATACAAGATATCATCAGACACAAATGTGGGGTCATATATAAAATACCATGCAAACTCTGCAGTAAAACATACATAGGAGAAACCGGACACCAACTCAACACACGAAAAATAGAACATCAAAGGGAATGCGAGAAGGAAACAAGTGGAAGACACACAAGAGCAGCAAAACAGCAGTATATTAAATAAATCAGCCATAACAGACCACTCACTGTACAAGAGAAAATCATATAATGGACTGGGACAACCTACGGATCACAAACACAGAGCAACAAAAATTCAAAAAATGGATCAAGGAAGCGATTGAGATAAGGAGACGTGGGCCCAGGACCATGAATAGGGACAAAGGAGTATACACACTAGACCACTTATGGGACATGGTGATCAACAGAGAAGGTTTGGGCAGTAGAGGGCAATATCGTCCTCTGCTCCCGGAGACAAACGGAAGTGACGCCACCAACATCCGGCGGTTGCGCCTACGAAGGCAGCAGTAGACGCCAAAACATGTCAGCAAAGGTAAAAACAAACAGTTTTTGCTCTGTGTGTAATGAAGAACCACAAAAAATGAAATTGGATAGAAAACAGAACGAACGTAACAAAGAGAGTTGATGAATGGATTTTACATCACCTACAGCATGTGAACACTTTGGGATTCCCAGTGAGGAGCTGGAACGTCATCAACCTTTGATAAGCAGCATAAAATAAGTAGATACAACCAGAGATCCAGGGAATCTAGTGAATCAGAAACAAAGACCAAGCTTCATCCTGTTAAAAGTTCCAACAACCAGAACAGATTGCTTTATTGTTGTTATGAATTATTCCTCATTTTTGTATCCGGAAATGAGTTGAAATAATGCTTTTTAAGGCCTGCGTGTGTGCATCAGCTGCTTCCAAAAACAATTTAAGAACAGTTGGAGAAAAGAGAGGAAGTTGAAAGAAGACTAGATATCTATTCTTTGCATGCGTTTAGTGACAGAAATTCTCATTAAGACTTATTTTCCCCTTTGTGATAAGCGCACAATTTAGGAAAACGTGTAAACTAGGAGGAACAGATGAAGATACAGAAGGATATAAATATAAGAAGGATGGAAAAATCCCAATGTCAGCTTTTCACAGTTGGTGTTGTCCTGGGAGAAATACTTCAGTTGTGTGATATTAGATTTGAATCCCTGAGCTCATCCAGAGAGTTTCGATCTGCCATGACAATAATAAAACTACAGAAACAGAACAGTCACTGCCATGTTTACGGGATATGAGCTGTGTTGGACGTTTGAGTGTCTAGTTAGTCAGTCTTTTCATAATATTTGAATTAAAATAAGTATTTTTTTATTCAGAACTTTAAAACAAGCCTTATTTTTTATTTAAATATATCTCATCCTTGCTTCCATATAGGTGTTTGCACTTTTCACTTCAAGCTTGGGTCCTTTTCCATAGGTCTGGAAGCCTGAGTGGTCTTTTCGGTATCTTAGCTATTCTTAGATCTGTACTCTACTGGACTGAGGTCTGAGTTTATTCCTGGGATCCAATATTCCAGTTTGGGGGTCACAGACAGGAGTGATCCCATGACATGCAACTTCTGAGGCCTTGACTTTGCACAGCTTTCTTTATTTCCTATTTCAACCATCGGCATTTCCCAAGCTTCTTATGTGCCTTCTTCCTGATGCTACTGTCATTCGGGATCACAGCATCTGTCACCACAGCTTTATTCTCCAGTTTGTCGACCACACTGACCCGTTGATTAGCCGTTACCTGTTTGTCAGTGTAGGTCAGGAAGTCCCAGTATTTTGGCTCCATCATTCTCCATCACTCAAAACAAAACTCAGTTTGGACCTTTCTGAAAATAACTTTTATCCATGGGCAGAAGCTTGTACCTCCATTTTTCATCATTTTCATTTTTCTGTATAAATGATCTCTGTAGATCATGCATCACATACATTTGTGTTTTTTTATATATCTAAAGAAATGTAGAAAAAAGAGCATATCAACTGAGATCAACCATAGTTAATTTGGCATAAAAGACAGATGTTTTGTTGTTTTAATTACAGGATTTCCGTCAGACAGCAATGATTAGCATGTTCTCTGTGCATGTGCAGGTTGGATGTATGGTTAATTAGTCCTTGGAGGGATTGAGAGTGTGTGTGATGGTCTCTGTGGTCACTGTGTCATACTGGTGACTTGTCCAGGTCATACCCAGCTCCTCGTTCATTCACTGTTAGAGATGTGTTTGATTAGACTGTTGAGTCATTTAAACATTAACTCTACTGTAATACAATCCACTGACTGTTTTAGTCCTGCAGAAGTCACATTTTTTAAATTACAAGCCCCATTCACCTATTAACATTCATGGAACATTTCCTCATCTAGACATATTCTTCTATCAGCCACTAGCACACCCTAAAAAGGTTATTGGTGCAAACTGAAGAAACTATGAAACTTTTATTTTCCAGCTGGTGGACGACCATTTATCCTGACAGGTGCCCACCACTAGGCCTGGTTCTAACACGTACTACATACCTTCTTATGTCTTCCTACTATCTGGATTTGCTTCACATACATCCCAGCATACCTTACATGGGTATGACTTAGATCAGTGGTTGTCAAACTTCTTTCAGTGCTGTTCCCCCTGTGACATATGTTTTCAGCCAAGTACCCCCTAACCAGCGCAAAACATTTTTGGTTGTAAAAAAAAAAAGACCTGAAACAGAGCACTGTGCCATTAGTGACTGATTTATTCAACTTTGGAACATTTAAAAAAAAAAAACTATTTCAAAAATTTAAAAATGTTAATAATCCATTACTAAATGTATTGGAAATATTTACCATCACTAAAATGTATTGATTCAAGTGTTCGTTTTTGCATGGATGCTATTTTTTAAATATATGTATATTTTCTCACGTACCCCCATTTGAGAAACAATGACTTAGAGAACTATTATTTATTATACTGCTGCATTTTCAAAGAGAACAGTTTTTTTGTTTTTTCCACAGTTACTTAAATCTTCATTCAGTCTGTGATTGTCACAGCTGATTTGTCATCACTGGAGTGGTGCATGTAATCACATGAGTTGACTTTTCTCTAAAGTGGAAAATGCTGTACATCTGTAAAATGACATATCCAATGTACTTTTACAGGGGAAATGTTACCATTACATATTTATAACACTGTGCTTTGTTATTTCCTTATTGTTTTCAGAAGTGAAACAAAGAAACTTAATGAAAAGTGAAACGGAAGTTCGTCAGTCAAAGTCACTGGGATAAGTAGAACAGTCCTTGTAGAATAAACACAATCGAGTAACTTTAGCTTAATGAATCACATCTATCATTGTTTTTGTTTAGTTACTCAAACTTGTAGGAAATCCTTCGAATCACCGCTTGTTTATGTCATTAAGAGCTCCCGACTCGGTCATTCACCTCCTTCACAGACATTTGTTTCCTACTGAATCAAACCACAAAACAAACAAAAAAACAATTTCAATAAATTGGTGGAGTTTGAAAATAGCAATACATTCATAAATGGTGTAAAAGTCAATGCACAAGCACAAAACCAGAAGAAAGGTAAAGAGAAATGCATCAGAAAACCATTTAAGGAGAAAGAGAGGGGCTTTACTTTAATCCTTGTGAGGCAAAGAGTCTTAATGGTAACTTCCTCTTATCAGGCACGATGCAGAGACCTTACTATGGCCTTCCCTTTGCTTTGATGTGTTATGTGAAGAAACTCAGTCTCCTTTTCCACTTGCATGCACACATTCAGGCTCAAAATCCTTTAGCAGGATACACACAGATCTTTGCTCTGAAGATATTGTCTGTCGGTTTTTTCCTTATTCTGTCCTCATACGCATGAAAAAAAGCCATCGCAAATCTGATTCCCATGTGCAACAAACACTCATCTTTAGGTCTTACCCATAAAACTATAGAATATTTAGTTTTAAACACTTCCTGTTTTATCTGAAAATATCACAAGTTTTACATGTTTCCTGTAATGCCATCCATCTGGAGGAAAATCAAGGCTGAATTTGGAAAGGATTAATCTCCAGGAGAAGTTAAGTCAGAGTGAAAACAGTAGTGCCAATACTTTACTCATGTGAGACAGGTGGTGGCAGGAAACAAGAACCAGCTGATGTGTAGACTGGAAAAAAGAACATTAAACAAGATTCTGACAAAGTTTTCACAGCCAGGGTGGACCAGGCATGAGTAACTGTGTTGGACAAACTTCGATCCAGTGTCATGGAGAGGAAGAAACCAGGCTTTTATGGAGGAGGTGATTGTGAATTTCTGGCAGATCACACCTAGCACCCGCACACCAGAACTGCTTTTGTAATCAGTCAAAAGGGGGGGTGGGGGGGGGGTGGGGGTGGAGAGGAGAGGACAGAGAGAGGAATGGACGGGGAGAAGTCCAACATAGAAGGAAACAAAGGCTGTGACATGAGGACTGGTACTGAATCAATGGAATGCAGCCTTTAAATGTTTTTTGTCTTTTTGTGTGTCGATTTTTCCACCTAATAATAATAATGATAATAATAGGCCTACTGAGTTAATTATCGATCAGTTATATTTTGTTAGTGCTAATTAAAATACTCACTGTCAAATTGGAAAAAGTTCCTCCTTACACACACACACACACACACACACACACACACACATGCATGAACGTGTGTTTGTATGTGTATATATACAAAGCGGGGGAGAAAGAGGAAGAGAACCTAGAACCTGTATGGAATGTTTACAGTAACTGTTCTATTGACCTTTATAGAACAGTTATAATTCCCATCTCACCCTCCGTGGATGGTCTCATCCTTCCAAGCTCGGGTCCTCTACCAGAGGCCTGGGAGCTTGAGGGTTCTTCAGTATCTTAGCTGTTCCTAGAACTGCTCTTTTCTGGACTGAGATGTCTGATGTTTTTCCTGCTTTAGTCACTCCTCCATTTTCGGGGTCACTGCCCCGAGTGCCCCGATGACTATGAGCACCACCGATGCCTTCACTCTCCAGGCTTTCTCAAGTTCTTTTCTAAGGCCCTGGTTCTTTAGTTTCTCGTGTTCCTTTTTCCTGATGTTGCATCACTTGGTATTGCTACATCAACCACAATGGCTGTCCTCTGTTGTTTGTCCACCACCACAATGTCTGGTTGGTTCGCCATCACCATTTTGTCAGTCTGGATCTGAAAGTCCCACAGGATCTTGGCTCGCTCGTTCTCTACCACCTTACGGGGTATTTTCTACTTTGACCTTGGGGCTTCCAGTCCATACTCTGCACAGATGTTCCCGTACACTATGCCAGCCACTTGATTGTGGCGTTCCATGTATGCTTTCCCTGTCAGCATCTTACACCCTGCAGTTATGTGGTGGATTGTCTCAGGGGCCTCTCTGCATAGTCTACACCTTGGGTCTTGTCTGGTGTGTTAGATCTTGGTCTCTGTTGCTCTGGTGTTCAGGGCCTGTTCCTGTGCAGCCATGATGAGTGCCTCTGTGCTGTCCTTCAGACCAGCTCTTTCTAGCCATTGGTAGGATTTCTTGATATCAGCCACTTCAGCTATCTGTCAGTGGTACATCCCATGTAGGGGGTTGTCCTCCCATGATGGAATTTCTAGCACCTCCTCTTCTGTTTGCCATTGTCTGAGACATTCACTGAGCACGTCATCTGTTGGGGCCTTGTCCTTGACGTACTTATGGATCTTGGATGTTTCAGTGGCTTTCACACTGACTAGTCCTCAGCCTCATACCTTACAGCTAGTGTATAGTGCTTGATTTTGGATGGAACCCTCCATGCATGGTTAGGAGCTTCCGTGTCTTAACATCTGTGGTCTGAATTTCTTCCTTTGGCCAGCTTATTATTCCTGCAGGATATCGAATTACTGGCAGGGCATAGATGTTTATTACCTGGATCTTGTTTATGCCATTGAGCTGACTTCGTAGGACTTGCCTTACTCTTTGTAGGTATTTGGATGTGGCTTATTTCCTTTGCGGCTTCATCAAGGTTGCCATTTGCTTGTGGGTTACAAAGGTATTTGTAGCTGTCCTCAATGTCTGCTATCGTTCCTTCTGGGAGTGAGACCCCTTCTGTGTGTCCTACCTTCCCTTTCTTTGTCATAATCCAACCACATTTCGCAAACCCAAATGATATCAGTGCTGTATATCCTGGTGGTGTGGATCATGTCTCGCTTGCTCTTGGCGTACAGCTTTATGTCATCCATGTAGAGTAGGTGTCTGATTGTGGTTCCATTCTTGAGTCGGTATCCATAGCCAGTCTTGTTGATTATTTGGCTTAGGGGGTTCAGAACTATGCAGAATAGCAGAGGATTTTGGATGTTTGAGGATCCTTGAGTTTTGGGATTGCAGTTCAGTCCTGAGAAGTTGGTTTTGTCTCCTTTTTAGCCCGTCTTGATTTGCTGTCTCAAACAGCTGCAGGAGAAAGGCTATTCCACATTTTCACTGCAGAGAGAATAAGGCTCCTGTCCAGGCTCCAGACCGGAGGAGTGTCAATGCATGCCAAGGTGTTAAAGGAGACATATCAAGAAAAACCCACTTTTTTGTCCCTTAATACAGTATTTGTCACATTTTAAGTGTCTAAGTGTGCAAAAAGTATTATATTATTCACTATAGTTGCTTTTTCTGTATTTAATTATAAAGTTTTGGTCATATTTGTCCACTGGTTCATTTTTTAAATTTGACTATTTCATATTTTTACTATGTCGTCAGGATAACTTCCAAATATGGTCTTGGACCTCCGGCTACGCAGAAAGTAAATCCGCCAGTTTTTCTTCTCGCTAAGATTTTTATAGTCCAACCTGGAGAATGAATAAATCAGGAGTGGAGAGTCCCAAATGTTCGTTTTTCTGAGCCACACAAATTTTTAAGTTTTATTCCCTTTAAGGACGAGTGCTGTGGCAGTATTTTCACATGTCAGGCTGGTGACTACTGCTAAAAAAACCACAGAAGGAGACGTGGACCGGCCGTGACCAGGCGGAGCCGGCCGGCAGACGGGTACTTTCCCAGTGCAGGGCAGCAGACAGACAGACAGCATATGAAGTCCTCCAGCACGGTCCGGAGAAGGACTTTGAGGGGTCATTTCTTCTGAATATGGCAGTAACGGACACAGCAGCAAGCGGTAAGCTTCATATAACTCTAAAATGTCGGCAAACTTTACTTCAGAATTGTATTTATGGGCTACTGTTTTGCTAGCATTAGCATCTGGCCTGTTTAAGCTAGCGCTATGTGCTAGTTATTTATTAACTATTTGGCTGATCTTTGTGGAAAAAAACGTGATCTGCAAATTCTCATGAACGCCTTTTATCATACCAGATATCTGCTCATACTTTGTAGCCCAGCAGAGACTCTCTGTCTTACTTTTTGAGAGTGAAGTAAACCTAGCATGCTGCAAATGTCATGCAAAAATACAGCGCAAAATAAGGTCGTTAAAATGCGTCAACACAGTAGATTTAATACAAGTTTTAAAGAACAATCTCTGGGTGAAGTGAGGTGAGGTTTCATGGCTCACTGCAGAAATAAAAACTAACTCTGATCAAGTCAGACACAGCTAAACTAACACTCTGTATGAGCGTGACTGACAGAAAGCTGCTAAAATAACCTGTAAAATAATTATAACAAATGTCAAAATGCACCTTTGAGTCCACATCCAGGAGGCTGGAGCATCTTTCACTGACAGGATGTCAGACTAAAGCCCAGATGTTCTCAGTTGGGACACAGCTGTTCATAAATGATGTTTAGGTAAGCCCTACACCTCAGACCTCTAAGAAGCCACTATCATTAGAACATCACACCCCCTGAATCACTCCATCTGATGGCAGCAGTGATTTATTTTATGTTTTATTGGTTTAGTCGCTGTTTGGAAAGATAACATTCTGTTGAAATTATTGAATTACATTCTTTTCTGTAAACAACCACCTGATCTAAGCAGCATGTGTACAGAATGTCTGTCTCCCAAGCTAAGTCTATAAAAACAGCTGCAACATTTAATAACTGCTGTTCTTTAATATGCTTATTTTGATTCCAATCATTTGAATAATTGTAGTGGCAGTATTTTATTAACATTTTTTATAAATTGTTTCTAGATGAGGTAGAGAAGATCAACATCCCACCAACCCTCTCATCTCAGAATTCAGACAACGGAGGTCTCTGCCTACGTCTCCCGCTTTAATCCAGGACCGGTTTGAGGCCCTCATCATCAGGAAACTCCTGCCATATTCTGAGGACAACACAGGATGACAGGAACTCTGCGACCTACATACCACCATCACCAGGACACAAATCACCTGTGTGCACAACGCCTGTAACAACTAAAACCAAAAGGGGAGACATTAAGTGTCCAAAGCCTATTATTCAAATATTTTTGTTCATTCTTTCTATTTATTATATTTATTTGTTTGCTGTGACATTACTGCTTTGTAAATTAATATAAACAAATAATAAAAACATTCACTTATTGTACAATTCTTCTTAGTTATACTGGTCCAAACTGGGCCTTGTAAACATTTATTCTGTAGCTGAACACAGGACAGGCTCAAATCCAAGATGATCCAGCATGCATTTCATTTGGCTTCATGTTTCCTCCATTCTGGCTTTAACCTCATGGTATTTATTTAGAATGCAGGTAAGATTTAACTATATTTGTTAGCAAAGCAGGCCAATCTTGGGGATTTCTCTACAGTATTGATTTTAACCTTTCTGGGAATGTTAGAGCAGTTATCACAGTTACACCTAAATACATTTAATAAAGATGCAGCGCAAGCAATAAATAAAAACCTGTAAAGATGTAAGCATTAGGACTTTGGTGATTACATATTAAAACATGGGGAGAAATGTACTTTATTCTATTTATCTTCAAAAAAGTAAAGCATTTGGCTTTTTTATGGAATCTCAAACCTATAATTAAATCAAAATGTAAGTGCTTTTTATCCATTTTCAGCCATTAAGACACCAATATAAAATAGCAACAAAAAAAAATATGTATATGTAGCAGATATGGTATTCATAGGTGTTAAATGATGTTTTCCAATGTGCTGGTATTGATGGTTCATGTAATTACAGTGATAACACCATTGCATTACATTCATTTGGAGCCTTTTGTGTGTGTGTGGGGGGGGTCGCGTGTTGGTAGACAGGATGTTGGAAAACTCTCCCCTCATGTTTTAACAATGCAAATATAACGTTTCTACTACTGTAAATAATAATTTCTCTATCAAACTACAAAAATGTCCGACTGGGGTCAGTCCCTCAGTGGAGGGGGCGGGGTTTGCAGAGCTTCATTCAGATTTAAAGAGACAGTACCAAAACGGGCCATTTTTGAGACTCTGCTCAGAACAGAGGTAGAGAAGGTGTCTGACAGAAACAATAATGAGGAATTCAGACCTAAGAACTGCAGTTCCACTGTATATGGACCACAACTGAATGATTTAGATGCAAAAAGGAAGAATTTAAAAGCATGATATGTCTACTTTAAAACCTAAAACAAGAGCTGAAGGGGCAGCACCTTCAGATCTACTGGACAGTTGGGAGAGTGAATCTTGCAGAGAAGAGTTATTGAAGCTACTGCTCAGCCATTGCTCAGTTTGGCAACAGTATAATACCTCTGGGTCCTCATCCATACCAATGAGCTTTAGAGCCTTTTTGTGGATGTAATCCGACTGCCTGAGAGTAGTCTGTAAAGAATTCATCCAGGCAAGATCAGAGTACTCCAATAATACTCCTGACCTGGGCTTTGAAGATTTTGGCTCTGACCTTAGACACCTTAGGTAAAGAATAAAAGTGAGAAAATGCTGTTGAAGCTGAAGCTGGTCCAGACGTTGAAGAGCTGTCATGCATTTGTGTCTCAGATTAACCTGGGTAATGGGTTAGATCGAGACAGATGCTGTAAATAGCAAGTATTTCACAACAGCAAAATCAATATGATCTTTAATTAATGGACTTCAAAACCTGAGCAGCGTTTGAGGGAGCAGATATCTGCTCTGTCTCTCTTGTTTTTTAGATTTTTCTTGCACATGGCTCTACTTTTTCAGGGCTTCTGACAGCGTAAATCCATGTTACTGAATGCCTGTGGTTACCACCTGACTCTATAAATAAATGACCAGATTCAGTCTTGCTCTACGCCAGGGAGTACCCACATACATGATGTATTATATGTGTGGTGTTGTGATGGAGGGGCTTGACCTGAGCTGTAGGGAGGCTTTCATAGCCTGTGGACATGGTAAGTCTCTCAGCTTGCATTCAGGTACAAGGGCAGCTTAACGTAAACATAACATGTGAGAATCTTTACTATCAAGGCGGTGTTGTCCATTGGAATTTAAATATTGATCACATGTGGAGGAAAGTGTAAATTTAATAGCTATGTGACAAATTATCAGTGGTTGTGCTTAAATGTAATGATAAGATCAAACAACGTGAAGTTACTAGAATTTGATGCGATGAGAACTTTCAGATACTGACTTTGAACATATGAAGGATAGAATCACCAAGTAAACTGAAAAATAAACGAGACCTCACAACTTTAAGGGGTAAAAAAGAAGCAAGGATATTAACATTTTCATGTTCCTGGTGGTTCGTGTCTATGGAGAAAGTAATCCCACTTAAAAAATAAAAAAAGAAGTGTAAAATGTACAGCTTTGATTTGTGTTATTTTTTATGATCAGTCATTCTGAGCTTCAAATGCAGGCTGAATGTGCAAATAGTCTTCTACCCCTATTTCCTGCATTAGCCATCGATAGAAAATAGACATAGAAATGCTCGGGTTACAAAAAATCATACAGATCTATGCCAAACTGCAAATTAGCATTCATAGACTCACAAACAATGGCTTGTGTCCAGGAAACAGCAGAGCACATCTCAGCTAGTAGAAGCTAACCATTAGCATTAGCAACTCCACAACATAGCAGAACTCCTTCAGGCGTGTGTTATTTGTGGGGATAAAACATCAATATTACAAAAAAAACAGAAAGTGGAAGAATTGCATTGCTGTTTGCCAAATTAGAGACGTGATATCTGAATATCTTTAAAGAGCGAATAACACCTAAATCAACTTGTTTGCTAATAAACTGTATAAATGAGTGTCTAAAAGTGCTGTAGACATATGTAGTCATTATTTTGGCAATTTAATTCATCTTAATTAAAAATTTAAAATTCAGCCTAAACCTATAAATATGTCTCCCTCTTAAGGTTAAAACTCTGCTGTACATTGATTTTGAATCAACCATAGATAATGGCTAAGATGTCCCAAGTGACTGCCTGTTCCATATGGCTGCATTGCAGGGGACTCCAGCCGAGTCCTGGCCACGCCTCCAGCTGGCTTGGCCACTCACAAGCCAATAGGAAACACTACAGACCACCTAACGTAGTAAAGAAAATTCCATTTTATATTTACATAAATTTGGACATCTGAAAACAAACCTCCAAAATGGCAATTTAGACTGCATGATTCATTTTTCTGAAATAAATTCTCTGGCAAAATTATATTTGACCTCAAAAATTCAAAATATCATCCATTAGAAAAATAGAACAAAATGAAAATAAATAAAAATGAAACATCAAATGCAGAAAAATATTTTTTTTTATTTTAGTTTTTGTTTAATCTTATTTTTTTGCAAATAGCTGAAGTTCCTGCATATCTGCAAGATAAATTCAACAAGCTTTAGTAAAGGCTGCAATAATGAATCCCTCAGAGTCACGTTAGCTAGCTGCAGGTAAATTTTATTTTTCATTGTACAAAATCCAAATAAATAACTATTTCTTTGTGTTGTGAACAAAAGAAAATGAGTGATATAAGATAGAAAACAGCCCATTAAGAGCACAAATATCAGACTATCAGACACACACACACACACACACACACACAGTGCTGTGAGGTTTAGATTTTGACTCAGGCCCCGGACAGATGGAGGAGAGAGATAGAGGGTTTTGTCACACTAGACAGTAAACACATCAAGCCTGACAGATGAAAAATGAAGTGCAAACAAGTTGTTATAGATTAAGTAGCCGTGGCTTTTGCTGATCAGGGGTGTTGACTGATTGGATAAAACAATGAGAAAAATAATCAGTGTTCATAATCTGTCAAGACTTGCTGATCAAAATTCTGCAGGCTTCTCTATCAGCCACAGGTGAAAGTTTACTAGGAGTAAAATGTCAAATGTGCAATGTTTAGATTCAAATAATCTAATGCTGAATTTCCTCCCTGAAATAAAATATCAGTCTGTTTATTGTGAGTAAAAACATCTTATTGGTGAAGTTTGTTTGTTCTTTTGTTTGGTAATTTGATTTCACCCACTTATCTGTGTCCAGGTCGTGGGGGTAGCAGCTCCAGGTGTGAGGCCCAAACCACCTTTTCCCCAGCAACCTCCAACAGCTCTACCGGCAAAATCCACAGGCATTCCCTGGCCATTGTGGAAATATAATTCCTCTGTGTCCTGGGTCACTGCAGGGGCATCCTGAAGGCAGGACATACCTGACACCTCCCCTTGGAGGGGTCATTCTTGCCAAATGCCCAAACTACCATAGGTAGCTCCTTTACATGTGGAGGAGAAGAGTCTCTGAGTCTCTCTAGAATGTCCAAGCCCTTTGCCCTATCTCTAAAGCCTAGTTCATACTTTCGGAGGGGTTTTCCTCTTATTTGTCTGAGCGTTCCTTTTCTGTGGCAGTTTCCAAGTTTCTGTCACCCATGGTGTCCCACAAGGATCTGTGCTGGGGCCTCTATTGTTCCTCCTGTATCTGCTCCCTCTCCAGCACATCCTGATCTCTTAAAGGAGTCTGCAATGATCATTATGCAGATGAAATTTAATTGTACATCTCCTTTAAGCCACACGAGATGTCTAAGCTGTAGTTGTTGCACACTTGCTTAGACTCTATTAAAACTGGATGGCTGTGAACTTTCTACAGCTGAATGATAAGACTGTAACCTTAATCCATGTTCTGGACAAGCTTGTTCTGAAAGTCAGAGACTTTCTTTGTCAGCTTGCCTCTCACACCAAACCGTCTTTCAGGAATCCTGGTGTGACCTTTGACCCAGCTTTCACTCTGGATTCTCATGTCAGTTCTCTTGTTCGCTCTTCCTTCTTCCATCTCCGGAACATTGCTAAGCTGAATCCCATCCTGTCACGTTCTAAACTTGAGATTGTTATCCACACCTTCATCCCCTCATGCTTGGAGTACTGCAACTTAATTGTTATTTTATATTTTCTTGTTCTTGTAAAACTCGTTACTTCTTCCTTAAAATTCACTATTTTCAAACTCCCAGTGCCAAAAAAAATGCAGTGGAATTCTCCCTACAATGCCATAATTCATGGCACTTTGTTGTCTCAGAGCACAATAAAAAACATTGAACGCCACTTTTTACATCACACAGCTGCTCTCTCGATCTCCCAAATAGAATAAATTATGATGTACTTTGTCAGATTGAACCATTTAATGTTATTAATATTCGTAGACTCCTTTTGGTGCTGATCAGTGACGTCACTCACTGCCAAAGCAGTCGTGATATACTAACGTATTCGCAAAGTCCTAAAAGGGCTGATGTTGTATAGGGACACGACAGCTGAGAGGACCGAGCCATCATGTCTCCCGGTCCCTTTTCCCCCTCCCAGAACTTCTTTAGTGGAAAAACTGCTATTTTCATACCTCTGACCTGCAGTTCAGGGGGACTTTATGGGATTCAGTGTCTTGTTCAATGACACTGTAACATATGATGGGGATGCCAGCATCCGACCACAAGTCTTCTAATCTGCAATTTTCCACTGAGCCAAAGCCTCTTAAAATCAAAAGCAGAAACAAAACAACATCTACATAAATAAAGGTTACCCATGTACATAGATCATAAATTCTTTTAATGTGCAACAGTCAGTATAACAGTCAAGAATCAATTAGGTAATTAGACCATGAACACAGATAAGAAAAAGTTATGATTTCCGCAAACCTGTCACATGACTCATTTCTCAGAATGAATTTGGAATTATCATATGTCCTCTGACCAATTCAGAAAGATTAAAAATGGCGATAAAGCAGAGTGCATGATAATCTATGACATGGCTTCTGTTTTACAGGACAAGAAAGATAACAAATCACTATCGTTTCATGGCATCAGATAGCTTCGCTGCTCCAGATAAAGCTGTGAGGAGCATTGGTTAATTGACAGCAGTTTGGCCCATTATTTAGAGTGACACTCCCATAATGGGCAAGGAAAAGGTCAAAACTGTTTTCACTCGCGCTGTCAAACTGTCCTTGAGCAAGACATTGAACTCTCTCTGCACGATTATTAAAGTCGGTTTTGAAAATGAATACCAGCGATGCTAAATGTCTTGCTTGTGAATTAAATGATGCAAGAATTGCTGTTGGGGAATTAGAGACAAGTTTTCCTAGAAAGGTCAAGGAGGGCCCATTCAGGGGTTAGAGAACAGCACCACATGTTTTAAAAAGGATCCTAAAATATTGTATAAATTTGAAGTCATTACATAATTCTCGGGGCTCGGGCTCATACATATACGGTTGGATCCCGTAGGTCGCGGTCAGGTCGGGTTCGGTTATAACTTTTGTTATTTTGGAGCAAGATGCTGAAGCTGCTTCCTGCTTCCTTCCACCAATCAACGCGCCTCTCAGTCTGACACGCGTCCGACACAGCCGAAATATCGCGCGTGATCTCGCAAGAAAATATACCCTTTACAAAAAAGAATCAGAAAAGCACATTTTTAATTTATTTTTCCAATACAATTTATTTTAATGGCCTGAAAGACTATAATAGGATGTCGATATCCACGGTATTATAGGTGATGACTCCTTTAAGGATGCCTACAGCTGAATTTCTGAAGTTTAAGATTATCTTGACCAGTAAGGAAAAGGTAAGTTCGAAAAAGTAAAACCAACCTAACCCTAACCAAAATCTGATTTTCAGAAGAATCTTTTCAGTAAAACTTTAATTATCATCAATTACATCTCATTCAAGCCTTCACTATACATTTTTGGCACATATTTATTTTACATTCTGACTTTTGTTTTATCTGGAACTGCTGTTCAATGGAAGGGTTGAGGTGATGCACATTTTCATGCACATTTTGCAGATGCATTTTGTCTGTTCGTATGTAAGCTAGTGTTACCTTATTATGTATGTCCAATATGCAGCCTATGAGGAGGACACTACATTTGTCACACATTTCCTCCAAGTACTCCTCTCTACAGGAAGGCTGTGGGAGTATTCATTAGTCGAAATGGAAGCCTCATCCATTCATAAAGGTTCCATAGGGTCACTAATGCAGCCAAAGGCTGGCTGCATTTATTCATAAAGCCCTGATGGTGTGCATTAGACTGGTCTAACAATAAAAATCAACTGCCACCAAGATTTTCAATTACATACTGTCCTGATCTCTAGAAACCTAAGAGGCAAAGCTTATTTAAAATTTGCAATATTGTAAATGAAAATGTTTTCATATAAAAATCTACTACCTGCTGTTGTGTAGAGCATTTGCCCTGTTGTCAGAAAGTGATTATTCTTTTGTGAGTGAGTGTGCAAGTTTGACAGATGCTATTAATCATACTTTGAAAATAATTTGCCAGGGATTTCAAAAGACACATCTGTAAATTCATGAGCTCAGGCAAACTAACTATGTCTGCGCTCATGAAATTTACTAACACTTCTCCAGCCAGCCATCCATGCATTCAATTAGGTAGAACTCTGCAAAGCCAGGTAGGCTTTTCAATCACTAAGAGACTCCTCGACACCACGCAGGAAATCTAATCTACACGTGTGGAAAAGTCTGACATACTGAAGTCATAATTATGTGTTGCAGATATTTGCATCTCAGCTGTATTTTGTTGTTGCAGACATGTTAAAGCAAAACATCAGTAATTTTTTTTTTTTTTTTTTTTGAAAAATGACAAATCGTCACACGTGTGCTCGGTGATCTCATATGTACAAATGTACATTTCTAATTCAAGTACTGGAATCCCAGTAGCTCATCTCATCATCTTCCACTTATCCTGAGCTGGGTCACAAAGACCGAGCAAAGGAAGCCCTCACAAGTCCTCTCCCCAGCCATTTCTGCCAGCTCTAGTGGGAGGAGGTGTTCTCTGACCAGCCCAAAGATATAATGACTTTATTAAGTCCTGGGTCAGCCTTGGGGTCTTTCAGAAGGACATGCTCGAACTATCTCCCTGAGAGACGTGAATCTTGACCACATGCCTGAACCACCTCAGCTGGCCTTTCTTGATGTGGAGAAGCAGGGACAGTATTCCAAGTCCCTCCTGGATGTCTGAATTCCTCACACTCTTTCTACAGCTTATCCTGGCTGCCCTGAGGAACAAGGGTTGACGTGTGTTTACATGGACACCATACCGGGTCCAGTCAATAGGGGGAGTGTTGCACATTTTTCTCATACTATACACAGGTGATGCTCAGAAAAGTAGAATGTGGTGCTAAAGTCTATTTATTTCAGTCATTCATCTTAGACTGAGAGACCATCTAAAGGCTCAGGAACCCTTTACAGGTGTTTTGGATTCATTAGCTGATTAGAGCGTGACACTTTGAGCCTAGAATATTGAACCTTTTCACAATATTCTAATTGTCTGGTATTTTTACTGTTTTTATTAGCTGTAAGTCATAATCATCACAATTGTAACAAATAAAGGCTTGAAATATCTGGCTTTGCATGGAATTAATCCATTTAATCTATTTGTTTCACCTTCTAAGTTGAACTTTTATCTGATATTCAGATTTTTCGAGTTTCACCTGTACTCATTTGTCTGGTAAATTGCTAAATGCAAATATTTCTGTGATTTTATCTATTTGATAAAAAAAACCGACCATCTTAGCAGCATGAGAAACATTATGACAAACAATTTAAGGCAAAAGTTTATTGTTAAAAGAAAATACTTCTTCAGAGTAGACCCGCTGCTCCTCCACATCAAGAGGAGCCAGTTGAGGTGGCTCGGGTATCTGGTCAGGATGCCTCCTGGACGCCTCCCTGGTGAGGTTTTCTGGGCACGTCCAACTGGGAGGAGACCTAAAGGGAGACCCAGGACACGCTGGAGGGACTATGTCTCTCATCTGGCCAGGGAACACTGGTCCAAGTGGCTGGGGAGATGGAAGTCTGGGCCTCTCTGCTTAGGCTGCTGCCCTCATGACCTGACTCCAGATAAGTGGAAGAGGATGGATGGATGGATGGATGGATGGATGGATGGATGGATGGATGGATGGATGGATGGATGGATGGATGGATGGATGGATGGATGGATGGATGGATGGATGGATGGATGGATGGATGGATGGATGGAGAAAATACTTCTAGATGTCATTCTAATTCAAACATCAGTTGCAACCATATGGCTATTTTTAAATCTATGTGATTTTTTATTCTTATCTTCTAATAATTATAATTTATCATTATTATTTTCATTTTTGAAGTTATTTTCTGATGATTCTCTTTATACTTAAAAATTTTAAGCATCTTGATCTAACTTTGGCAACCATGGAGGATTTGGAGAAATATGGACATAACAATACATTTATACTGCAATTTAAAAACTACCAGTGTATTTGGAAGAGTATTGATTATAGAAAAGGTCATACATTTTGGGGTGCTCAATTCTGGTCCTGGGGGACTCCTATCCAGCATGTTTTAGCTGTTTCCCTGCTTAAACACAGCTGCTTTTAATCAGCAGGTGATTAACAGGCATCTGCAGAGCCTGATGAGCCACTGAGCAGGTGAATCAAGTGTGTTGGAGCAGAGGAACAACAAAAACATGCTGGATGGTGGCCCTCCAGGACCAGGATTGAGCAGAACACAGTTAAACCATGTGACAGAACAGTCGTTCACCAGTTCCCAAGCAGATGTCATTAATTATTTCTGCAGCTGTAGTCCTCCTGAAATCAATTTTCACCACACAGTTTTTAACAGAAAATACAGCTCTGTAGGAAAATGTAACGTTTTATAGCAACATTAAAGTGAGTTGAGTCAGGCAAATCCAGATTAAACATGCATTTGACCTGAAGAAACCTTCTACAATCATACACAGTATATTTTTATTGAGAGAAAAAAACTGCACTATTTTTGTTGTTTTTTCATGAAATGCTCCCTCTCAACAGGGTTTTAATTTGTCAAGGTGACAGGTTTTCCACAAGCTTGAGCAGCTCTGTTAATTTGTGAGGTTTGCAGACGGAAAATAAGGAAATGGAGCACAGATTAAAACCAGAGTAGAAGAAAAATAATAATTGTTGGCAGCAGTTTTCATTTCATCGAACCCCTAAGCCTAAGAAGACGGGTCCACAGTGATGGAGGTTGGTGGAAAAGGTTAAATTAATTGCATGGGGAAAAAAAATCTGAGTTGACAATAGAGGAATGAAGCAAAATGATATCAAAAACTGAAGAAAAACAATCTGGCTGATTATGATTTGTTTGCATCTTCTTCCTAATGAAGAAGCATGAAAATTTTCAACCATATTTTAGTTATTTTTGTGTTGGATCATAATATATAGCAACAAAACCAAAACAAGGAAGACTAACCTTTTAATAGCCCTTAAAGGTGGAATATGGAACATTTTAATAAAAAGCTATATTTAAAAAAATAATACCTCCACAGGGCGTTTAGAGGTGTGCAGAATGAATGTACAGTTTTTCCTTTTAAAGCCATATTTTAAAAAATAATAAAAAATGTATTTTAACGGGCACGACAATAGGTTTATGTTCACATCTACCAGCCACTAGATGGCACTATTGCACTAAAAAGTCCGCTCGGCAAGGTGAGGCTGGGACTGTGTAAAATGGTGGACTCGACAAGTCAAGCCAGAGTGTGATGTTCCATATTCAACCTTTAAAGACCAAAATTACGTATCAATACATCTGCAGTGGCCTCTGTGGGGGGGCGCTCCTGTTTCAGGAAAAATAACAAATATATATATATGTATATATTATTCCAGTGGCCTTTTGATATTCTTAGGAGATTTGTTTTCCCACCCGCTTATTAATAAATGTTAATTTTTGCAAAATTACAACATCTTTCTGATCTTACAGTGAAAACAAGTATCATTAAATCTGATCACATTGATTTTTGTCACAATAACATCTTATATACTAATCTACGTCTAAGAACCTATTTAAATTTCCCAGGTTCAGGGTTCATTTAGACGCACAAGCGTTGTTGAGAGACGTGTTTGATACAGTTTCTGTATAACTGGTGATAAATAAGAGAAGTTTGGTCTCAGTATCAATCAGGTAAATCTGACATTTTGAAAGGAGCACTTCTCTGGGTTCATGACTCAACGGTGACATGCCTGTAGCTTGAGGGAGAAATTCCATTACACACAGCAGCCATCATCTCGGATTTTATTTTACAGACTTACAGTTTCGCAGGGAAAGCTGAAACATTTTACCACTGTTGATTGATAGCAGGTAGTTAGGTGACTGGAATTGCTGTTCTCTCCTCAGTTATAAAACAAGCCTCCTCAGCAGATAGTAATTGCTCTGTAGTCCAAGGTTCATCACAGTATTACGTTTCTTGGCTTAAATTAAGTTATTAGTCACACAGTACGAATCTTGTACTGTGCAGATCATTTAGTTTTTTGAAGAATGATTGTCAAGTTCCACAAAAGGGACACCGGTGATTCTTCAATACTTAGTCTTCAAGTTAACTTTGAGTTCTGCGTAGATGGGACTATCAGGATCTGTGTCATAAACACCAGAGATCCTTCCAGAACAAACTACTCACGCTGAAATAAAAAAGCCAGAATGTAAGTCAAATGGTTTACACATAATGTTCAAGGCTAGTCAGCTGCCAACAAATCATGGCATGTACAAAAAATGGAAAGGATGAATGTTAGAATTAGTGTTTATAACATGGTATATTCATATATAAATATATATATATATATATATATATATATATATATATATATATATATATATATATATATATATATATATATATATATATATATATATATATATACATATCTGTGAGTGTGTGTGTGTACATTGTGGCACAAACATAAGGAAAAGGTAAAAACATGAGTGTCTGATTATTTCATTGTTGTTACAGTGCTTCTTGGCAATAAATCTTGCACCACTGGAAGCTGTGATTATTTCCTCCTAAATGGTGCCACATTTGTCAAGAGAATGCATTTGAAGGCTGGGAACCAGCGTTAAGTATGTGGGTTGTACACATGAAGTAATTGTAAAGTCTAACCCAAACAACCTGTTCTGCTGCTGACTTTTTTGGTGTAAATCATTGGACTGGATGATTGAAGTTGAAAGAAACAAGTAATGACAATTTAGAATAGAATAGAATAGAATGGACTTTATTGATCCCACAGTGGGGAAATTGTTTATTTATTAAACAAAAGGATTCCTCATTTGCTCACGAAAGATTCACAGGCGCCATTTTAGCCAGACAAGCATAGAGCTCCACAGTGGCATCTGGTGGGGCCCGCCCCCACTGGCCCCTAAAGCAAAAGGGGGGGGGGGGGGGGGGGGGGGGGGGGGGGGGGTGCTGTCAATCACTGCAGCATCATAGTTCTCTCCGTCCGCCAAGTGATGCCTCCTTTTAGCGCACTTTACAATAAGGAAGTGTGTGGGTGGGTGGAGTACGACTCCAGTAAGGGGTAACTTGCATTTAAAACGCTTTACTGTAACAAAGGTCTCCCATGACAATAGATTAAACTAAATGTTAGCCAGCTTCTATGGACAGAAACGTTCATGTCCTTTCTAAAACAAGTCAAGCTCTTGCACACAATAGGATGTTGTATTTAGTCCTCGATCCTAGATATTGCTTTTTGGCTCTAGTCCATGCATGGAATGACAGAAACATTAAAATGACTGCATCATCTGCTGGTGAGTGAGGATGACAATGGGACCAGAAAAGCCGTCCGTCCGTTTCCTATACCTGCTTGTCCATGCAGGTTAGCAGTTGGTGGTGCGTATCTCCAGCAGCCTTCTGGCAAACATGCGGGGTAACCCCTGGACAGGTTGCCAGTCCATCACAGGGGACCACAAAAGCATTTTCATATACCCCACATCTGTTGAATGAGTAAGAGGGTGTCATACCCAAAGCCTTTGCAATTTTTTGAAACACAAATCCATTTTAGGGGATTAAAAGCAACTAAATGCATGAAAGTGTCGGATGAGAATGCAAACAAATTAGCATTTTCTCTGTTTTACTGGATTTTTATTTTTTATTGATGCTGCACACTTAATAATTAACCACATGCCTTTATTATGGTGCCTTTACACACAGTTGTGTACATTTTGTATTTTGCTATTGTTTCAAGGCAAAGTTAAATTTCTCCAGCATGTAACAAGTTTACTAAAGTGCTTTAGAAACTAGGTCAGTAATCACACAACCATACATGAAATGAAACTAGATTTAACATCAGTATATCACTGAGTAAAAAACACAATGAATGTCAAGTTGACCTAAACACTAATGATATAAAGGTGTTTTCACCACTGATTTAAAATGATCAAGGGTCTGAGTAGCGCCTTTGTTCCTAGCTGACACAGTTCATATTAAAGATGACTAACAATGAGCCATTCTGCAATTCAAGAATCATTTCCTGGCTTAGATTTAGAAAGAAAAAAACTTTTTATATGAAAAATAGTTGAGTCACATCAAATGACTCATTAG